>JAQQSO010007722.1:0-10438 GCA_028658305.1 Pachyuromys duprasi | reverse complement strand
TGGACAATTTTCTTGAGAGATTTCACCTACCTAAATTAAGCCAAGATCAGATAGGAAGATTGAATAGACCTATATCCCCCAAGGAAATAGAAGAAGTCATCAACAGCCTCCCTACGAAAAAAAGCCCTGGGCCAGATGTTTGTAGTGCAGAATTCTACCAGACCTTCAAAGAAGTCCTAACACCAATTCTCTATAAAGTGTTCCACAAAATAGAAATAGAAGGAAAATTACTGAACTCTTTCTATGAAGCCACAGTCACCTTGTTACCTAAAGCACACAAAGATCCAACAAAAAAAGAGAACTTCAGACCTCTCTTATGATCATTGATGCAAAAATACTCAATAAAATACTTGCAAACCAAATCCAAGAGAACATAAAAGATATCATCCACCATGACCAAGTAGGCTTCATCCCAGGCATGCAAGGGTGGTTCAATATATGCAAATCCATCAATGTGATCCACCATATAAACAAAGTGAAGGAGAAAAACCACATGATCATCTCCCTAGATGCCAAAAAAGCATTTGACAAAATCCAACACCCATTTATGTCTAAAGTCTTGGAGAGACTAGGGATACAAGGCACATACCTAATCATAGTAAAGGCAATATACAGCAAGCCTATAGGTAACAACAAACTCAATGGAGAGAAGCTAAAATCAATCCAACTGAAATCAGGGACTAGGCAAGGCTGCCCACTGTCTCCATTTCTCTTCAACATAGTACTTGAAGTTCTAGCTAGAGCAATAAGACAACTAAAGGAGATCAAGGGGATACAAATTGGAAAGGAAGAAGTCAAAGTATCACTGTTTGCAGACGATATGATAATATATATGAGTGACCCCAAAAATTCAACCAGAGAACCCCTTCAACTGATCAACACCTTCATTAAAGTGGCTGGATACAAAATCAACTCAAAAAAAATCAGATGCCCTCCTGTACACCAAAGACAAAAGGGCTGAAAAGGAAATTAGGGAAACAACACCCTTCACAATAATCACTAATAACAAAAAGTACCTTCTGGTGACTCTAACCAAGCAAGTGAAAGAAGTATATGAAAAAAATTTCAAATCTCTGAGGAAAGAAATTGAAGAAGATATTAAAAGGTGGAAAGACCTCCCGTGCTCTTGGATTGGAAGGATTAACATAGTGAAAATGATAATATTGCCAGAAGCAATCTACAGATTCAATGCAATCCCCATCATAATACCTTAGCAATACTTCATAGACCTTGAAAGAAAAATACTCAACTTCATATGGAGAAACAAAAAACCCAGAATCTCCAAAACAATCCTCTACAACAACAGATCATCTGGAGGTATCTCCATCCCCGACCTCAAACTGTACTACAGAGCAATAGTAATAAAAACTGCATGGTATTGGCATAGAAACAGAATAGTGGATCAATGGAACCGAATAGAATACCCATAAATGAACCCACACACCTATGAAAACTTGATTTTTGACAAAGAAGCCAAAACCATTCAATGGAAAATAGACAGCATCTTCAACAAATGGTGCTGGTCCAACTGGATATCTGTATGCAGAAAAATGAAAATAGATCCATATTTATCACCTTGCACAAAGCTAAGTCCAAGTGGATCAAAGACCTCAACATAAAACCAGACACACTAAATCGTTTAGAAGAAAAAGGGGGAAAGACCCTAGAACTCATTGGCATAGGAGACTACTTCCTGATTAGAACACCAACAGCACAGGCTCTAAGATCAACAATTAATAACTGGGACCTCATGAAGCTGAAAAGCTTCTGTAAGCAAAGGACACTGTCATCTGAACGAAACGACAGCCAACAGATTGGGAAAGGATCATTACCAATCCTACTTATGACAGAGGGCTAATATCAAGTATATACAAAAAACTCAAGAAGTTAAAAAGTAAGAAACCAAATAATCCAATTAAAACGTGGGGTATGGAGCTAAAAAGAGAACTGACTGTAGAGGATTATTTAATTGCAGAAAAACTCTTTAAGAAATGCTCAATGTCCTTAGCCATCAGGGAGATGGAAATCAAAACGACTCTGAGATTTCACCTTACACCCACCAGAATAGCTAATATCAAAAACTCTAGTGACAATGCTTGCTGGAGAGATTGTGGAGGAAGAGGAACCCTCCTCCATTGCTGGTGGGAATGCAAACTTGTACAACCACTCTGGAAATCAATTTGGCACTTTCTTAGACAATTAGGAATAGTGATTCCTCAAGACCCAGCTATACCACTCTTAGGCATATATCCAAAATATGCTCAACTACACAACAAGGACATTTGCTCAACTATTTTCATGGCTGCTTTATTTGTAATAGCCAGAACCTGGAAACAACCCAGATGTCCCTCAGTTGAGGAATGAATACAGAAATTGTGGTATTTTTACACACTGGAATACTACTCAGCAAATAAAAAGGAGGAAATCATGAAATTCGCAGGCAAATGGTGGGACCTGGAAACGATCATTCTGAGTGAGGTATCCCAAAAGCAGAAAGAAACATATGGTATATAATCACTTATAGGATACTCACCTGTAGGATAAGAATGTCAAGCTGAAACCTACACACCTAGAGAGGATATACAGGAAGGAGGACCCGGGTTGGCATGATTAATGCTTGTTTGGATGAACAAATGGGATGGACATTGAGTCGAGGAGAAAACAAGCAACAGAACAGGAGCATGCCAAGGAGGACCTCTGGCGGGGGGGGGGGGTCAATGTAGGGATGTATCAGAGCAGATATTAAGACTCGCGATCAAGCCTTTGGCAGAGGGCGAGAAGTAATGATAGATCTGGGGGAGGTTGGTGAGACTTGGGGAGAACAAGAACTCCACAAAGACCAAACTGAGCAGGGCACATGGGTTTTCTATGAGACAGTTTCTACAATCAAGGACCATGTGTGGATGTGGCCTGGAACCCCTGCTCACATGGGGCCCCTGATAGGTAGATGTAGGACCGAAGACCCTAGTGAGGGAAACAGGGACTGTTTCAGTCATGAACTTGATGACTGACTCTTTGACCCTCCCCCATACAAGCCGGGGAGTGACAGACTGGCTAGATCCCAGGGGAGGACATTACAGCCAGTCCTGAGGAGACAGGATGAGCTGGGGTTGGATGGAAGGGGAGGAGGTCCTCCCCTGTTGGTGGACTTGGATGGGGCGGGGAGGAGGGAGATGAGGGAGGGAATGGGAGGATGGGAGGGAATGAGGGAGGGGCTATGCCTGGGATGCAAAGTACCTAACCTGTGATTGATATAAAAATAAATAAATTAAAAAAATTAAATTAAAACGAAGCACACACACAAAAAAACATATCCAGGTCCTCTGTAAATATATTCCTGGAAAGAGGTATAATTTGGAATTCAAACACTGTTTGCCTCTCAGTTTTGCAGAGGGGTGAATGAAAATTACTTGCCTTAAAACACAGCATATGGTTGTAAGCATTACTGCTGAATAGCCTCATCCAAATCATCAGTTCATAGAAAAGAAAGTTAAAGCAGTGTAATGTTCAAAACCCAGTTCTGCAGTAAGCATTTGCTATAAGAAATTGACTTAATTCAGAAAAGAATTTTCAGTTCAAGGAAGCTTATCATGATATCAAATATGTTTTAAGTTAATGAAAATGTAGGAAGCATTAAGTTAATATGGTAATTTTAAACCATAAAACCTAAATAAACTGCACTAAGAATGACAACATAATGTTCCTTATGAAAGGAAATTTCACAACCTTATTGAGCAAATCGATAATTACTGGGATGCTGCATGATATCTCCTTTGAAGAACTTGACTAGCAGAGGCAGCCTTCCTTAGAATATGGTTATTTACTTCTTAATTAAACAGAGAATGATTAAAAATAGATTTCACTTTGGAAAGCTTCAGAACAACTTGTTTGATAAAATTGTTATAAACCTCCAGACCCTCATTTCCATGTGAGTATTGATTCCTTATATTTATCTTTTGAGATAGTTAAATAAGGGGTTTTGAGGTTCTTTTTTATATACTTGGTTTTTAGTTGATGTTATATATTTGGTAAAGTTTGAATGTCAGGAATAAGGGTGCCTATTTTATAATAAAAATTTACTTTGTGAAATTTGAAGCTAACACTTTCTGAAAGTGAAAAACCCTACATTTTAACAGCTTAATTTCAAATTGCATTAATTAGTTGAAGGATTAAATGTCAATATTAATGAAATTACTCTATTTATTTCTGTCAGTTTATGGAGATTTCAAAACACCCATGATATTGGTGCCATTATCAAATTTTTGAGGACATCTTGTCCTGGTGTTTATTATTGTGGTTTGTAGACATCATAGATGGGTTGGACTATTGATTGTTTCTCCCTTGGCAGCTTGCATATCACCTTCCAGTACAATAAGAGTTAGTCCTTAGGGAAGGAGTTTTCCAGGTCAGGTTCTCCTTGATTTCAACAAGGCTTCTGTCTGAAGTCTGTGCTGTCTTCCGCGACAGGGACTTAGCTTCAAATTGTGGAAGGCAATTCAGTAGCATTTTCTTTTCCATAAAATTGATTTTTAGTATGTGTAATAAGGTTTCTTAATTGATTAGAATGCCTAGATCATGAGTAGCAAAACTAACCTACCCATTTACTGCACAGACAACATTAGAAATACACTACATACAAGAATCACAAGTTTTTTTTAATAATTAACTTTTAAAAGTTTGAAATTAGACTAAAAATAACACAGTTTAGTTTTAATTAAACATAAATCAAACTGATTAATATTCCACATGCACTTCTTTAGAAAAACTAGGCATATTCCAAAAGCTAGATACCACACCATTATCTATACAGGACAGTTTCAACATGGAATATGTTTATTATCACAGAATGCTCAATTTGGCAGTCAGTGTCATATGGGATAATGTATGAGGAAATTAATTATCACATCATTTTCCTCATTTCATTCCCACATTCCATTTCTTCTCATGTACTTCCTTGTTCACTTTTTAAATTATTGCCTCTCTTTATTTAACTGTTTCATTGCCTGAATACATAAATACAACCTGCTTAGTCCATTTAGTGTTACTTGTAGGTACAGTTCTGACCACTTGGAATTATATAAACAATTGGGGTTCATTCCTGAGGAAGACTGTTTCTCACATTCAGTATTCATTAGTTTTAAGCAACTAAATATTCTTTAAATAAGTGCACAGTACACATGGCTTGTCATTGTTTGAAGATGAAAATTATTGTTTTTCTCAGCTTCACAATTCTTTCATCATAATGATTGCAATGACCATACCGTCTATTTTATCCGATGTGTTCAAATTTTCCTAAAATCATCAAAGTAATTTGGAATAAGAAAAATATAAAATACATTCATCTTGAATTTGAATGGTGGTTTGTGATGTCTGTTCCACTCCAGTATCCCATTACATCCTCACCATAAACAGTAGTATACCATGACCCATCTCTGGATACATGCCTTATATATAATCAACTAATAAATGCCTCTTCAGACCAGTCTCTGAACTAGATATTACCTATAGAAGCACAGAGATCTTGGCTCTCATAGTTCTATCCTTTTGCCTCAACCTAAACATTTTCATCATTTTCAATTAACATGGACAAAACTTGATAATAGTGTGTTTACAATATGGTTTATTATCTGGGCAAAGTGAGGTAATTTGAAGTCAGTAACTTCCCTTTTAAAACTATTGACAACTTCTGTTAAAAACAAAACAACAACAACAACAAAACCTCTCCCAGGGGGAGGTGATCAGAGAGCCAGCCACTGAGTTTCTGCCAGAGAAAGTCCCTGCTCCCCTTGCTAGGGAACCCACTTGGAGACTGAGCTCATGGGCTACATCTGAGCAGAAGTTTTAGGTCTTCTCCATTAATTGTCCTTGGTTAGGGTATCAGTCTCTGTAGGGCCCCCAGGACATAGTTTTTTGTTATTGTTTTTTGTTTGTTTTGGGTATTTTGGGCTCTGTTGGTCTCCTTATGTAACTCCTGTCTCCTCCAAGTCTTTCTATCTCCCCTTTCTTTCATAAAATTTCAGGCATTCTGCCCAAAGTTTGGCTATGAGTCTCAGCCTCTGCTTCAACACCTCCATCAGCCTTGCCAGGCCACAGAGGAAGACAATGCAGCCAGTCCTGATGAGACCTGATAGGCTACTGTCAGATAGAAGGGGAGGAGGATGTCCCCTATCAGTGGACTACGGGAGGGGACTAGGGGAAGAAGAGGGAGGGAAGGTAAGATTAGGAGGAGATAAGGGAGGGGGCCACATCCAGGACACAAAGTGAGTAAATTGTAATAAATAATAATAATTCTTAAAAATCCACAAAAAACTTCTCATTCGTTCTCTTCTTCTGTGCTATACAGCCAGAGACATAGGACAAACAGACTATAAATAGGCTAATATCCACAGGCTGCAGACATGTAGAAGGCATAGAGGGAACATTGGCGTTTTCCAACTCACGTATAAACTAATCCGAATGAAAAGTTGAGTTTAATTCCTTAATGTGACACAAACACATTTTGGTGTATCTAAACACCTAAAGTTATCTTTAATGAATTTTATTTGTATATTTTGTCTTATGTATGTTTGATTCTCCAAACACAGTCTCTCTCTCCCATTTTGTCTCTGTCTCTTTCTCTCTCACTGTCTCTCTGTCCCTCTCTCCCATACACATACATCACACATACACACTCCCATAAGAATTCAAATACACATATTCATCCTCACACAAAGTGGTAACAAAAATGCCTCCTGCCAAATCACCAACATATTTTCCAAGACCTTTTATTTAAAGTTAATTAAGTAAATGTCACATTACTTATAAAGAAGAAAAAAATTACCTCATCAGTAAATATTACTTTAAAAGTTAAAGAATATATAGCTTCATCCTATGATTCAAGATTTTCTAATCTTTTACTGACTGTTTAACCCCAAATCCTGTTATCTCTTTTCAAACTAGACTCTATGTATGTAAAAGATACCGAGATTACTTGAAAAGAAGATGGGATAAGAACTATTGATATGACTTTGGTCTAAAAACCTTTCCTTGGCAGTTTGTGTGTTCACTTGAGACAGATGTTTGAAGGACTTTGCTGAGTGTTACAGAACTAGCACAAATTAAAGCTATTCCTAGACACCTGTTTAGCCCTTCTATGCCATCTGCTTACAGGAACATACACATGACCTTAAAATGTTTGCTGCTGTGAGAGATTACTTTACTAGAACTGAGAATTCACCTCCTACAATTCATAAAACTCACAAAGTGAATTTTGTCAGAAGGGGACTGTTGTCTTCGAGTATGAGCTTCATTATATTTTATGAGCTGAGTCTGAAGTCCCTGACATTTAGAAATGACAATGCATTAGTGGGAGGTTCCTTCAAGTAATCTTCCTAAGTTTTATCACCTCCGTGTAATGCTACAATGGGCCTCCTCTATTCAGTTTATGAAATGTTTTAACTACTGAGAATTTTCTATTGGCCAGAAGTAGAGTCCTTAGAAAAGATTAGTCAAAGACAGTTCAGTGATGTTTGAGGTACAAATAAAAGAGTTCCTTACCTTTTAAATTTTAGATGCAAATTCATAACCTTTTAATTTTAATGGTATGATGCATGTTTGAAGTACCCTAGGAAATGTGTAGGAAACCATTCACAAAAAGCAGAAACTGAACTGAAATATTAAAAAAAACTTAAGTCAGTAACTTTAATGAATTTTATACTGAACTTTTATACAATAATAATTAATAGCTTAGAACTTAAGAATAAATATTACAATAATATGATAATTACTGTTTCTCTATAACCATACATTTATGTTTAATGTGGTTGACCCAGTTATGGGCCCATTTATTTGAACAACTTGTTCAAATTATGAATGCAAAATTTTAAGAAAAATAGGCATGGAACAGGGTACTCTCTTTTCTTTAGGATATTAATCAGATAAAAACTGTACTTGTCAAGAAAAAGTTGTTCTGATTATGGTTAAATTACAAAGCTACTTGGGAAATACAACAACAACAACAAAAACGTGCCCATAGTGTGCCATTATGCTTGTGGTATTTGGATTCTGTGAGTATTGATGCAAATAATTTCAAACATCACTTTCAAGCAAGAATGTTCACTCAAAAGGAATTATGTACCCAGATGGGATTTTGGTGAAGATCCCATCATAAGTGTTTGCTTTATAAAACTCAATACATGATCCCAATGACACTAGACCACTAGTCTATATTTTTAATAAGTGTACTGATGAATAAAAAGACTGTTACAGTGAAAATGAAAGTTAAAGAAACAATTCTGATTGTGGGTCACATGGACTGTGCGACCAGGGAAACTAGCCTCAAACGAGAGTGAGTTTGAGACATGGCCAAATCTCAATCTTGAGACCAGGAAGAATAAGGATCATTTGCTTCCTGCTTGGTGCCTACATGCTCCTGCATATGTAGTCTTACAACTCCAACCTTTGCATTTCTCAGGTGCAAGTAACCTCGAACCTGGAATTCTTCTCCATGCATATGAAGCATTCCCAAGCACCAACCCAATGATGTTCACTAACCTGAAAACTCCTGCCCACTTCCTGAAGGTTTATATAGCCCTTATCCTCCACCTCTCCAAAAAGGAGAAGTGCTATGGAAGTGCTGTGTGACTAAAAGGGTTGTATCACGGAAAGATCTGCATTGGAGACAGTCATTTCCCCCACTCCACCCTACCCTGGGCACTCACTGCCTAATCAGGATACTGCAGACCCACACGCCTATCCAGCACCTGTACTCATCAGTGCCTGGATGCCCCAAAGGGAAGTAGCAGACCCTGAGCTCCAGAATGACCCCTGATGAAGTCTAGGTGTAAGTTTTAAAGTGGGTGGAAAGATTATAAAATCTAGAGACGGTTGTTGACTACAAAGGGACATTTTCTTAACACAGCAGGATACTTGCACATATGAACTCGAAAATGATTATGGAAGTATTCACAAAACCTATGAAAACTCAAGCCACATTCCAGCATGGAGAGGGGAGGATGGGCAGACAATACTACCTGGCAATTACCTGCTACGAAAAGGAGTTTTCACTGAGAGCATAGCCCTGGCATGTTAACTGGGCTCCAGTGCAACAAGTGATTGTGAACTGTTGCCCCACAGTATTCATGGAAAACTGATTCTAGAAACTTTCTGAAGATACTAAAATACATAATTCTCAACTCCTTCTAATAATAAAGTAGAGTAATATTTACATATATCCCATACAATTCTCCTGTATACTTCCCTACATTATGTATAACATATAAAACATTATAAATGCTGTGTAAATAGTTGTACTACCCTATTGTTTTTGCGATCATGACATAAAAAACTAAACTGAGACATGTTTAGAAGCAGATACAATTATATTCCAGAATATCTTTAACCTTTGATTGATTGTGACTCCTTGCATGTAAAGCTTTCTGTAATGGAAGGATAATTGTACATGATTACAAATTACAATGGTGTTGATAAGAAGAGATATTTTTATTTAATTCTTTATTAATTACACTTTATTCACCTTGTATACCCTTGTAGTTCCCTCCTTCCTCCTGTCCCAACCCCTCCCTTCCTTCCCCTTCTGCACCCGTGTCCCTCCCCAAGACCACCGATAGGGGAGGTCCTCCTTTCCTTCCCTACGATCCTAGTCCATCAGGTCTCATCAGCAATGGCTGTATTGTCTTCCTCTCTGGCCCAGCAAGGCTGCTCCCTTCTCAGAGGAAGGTGATCAATGAGCAGGCCAATCAATTCATGTCAGAGACAGTCCCTGTTCCCATTACTATGAAACCCACTTGGAAACTGAATTGCCATGGGCCACACCTGTGCAGGGTCCTAGGCTACCTCCATGCATGGTACTTGGTTGGACCATCAGTCTCAGGAAGGACCCCTGTGCTCAGACCACTTGGTTCTGTTGCTCTCCTTGTGGAGTTCCTGTCCTCTCCAGATCCCACTATTTCCCACTCCTTTCATGAGGTTCCTTGCACTCTGCCCAAGTGTTAAGAGATTTAAATTTGCTGGTGGGAATGCAAACTTGTACAACCACTCTGGAAATCAATTTGGTGCTTTCTTAGACAATTAGGAATAGTGATTCCTCAAGACCCCGCTATACCACTCTTAGGCATATATCCAAAAGATGCTCAAGTACACAACAAGGCCATTTGCTCAACTATGCTCCTGGCTGCTTTATTTTTAATAGCCTGAATCTGGAAACAACCCAGATGTCCCTCACTTGAGGAATGGATACAGAAATTGTGGTACTTTTACACAATGGAATACTATTAGGCAATTAAAAAGGAGGAAATCATGAAATTCACAGGCAAATGGTGGGACCTGGAAATGATCATCCTGAGTGAGGTGGTATCCCAAAAGCAGAAAGAAACATATAGTATATACTCACTTATATAGACCTATAGGATAGGAAGGTCAAGCTGAAATCTACACACCT
>JAQQSO010007721.1:0-10438 GCA_028658305.1 Pachyuromys duprasi | reverse complement strand
GGTTGGATGGAAGGGGAGGAGGTCCTCCCCTGTTGGTGGACTTGAAGGGGGCGGGGAGGGGATGAGGGAGGGAGGGGGAGGGTGGGAGGAATGAAGGAGGGGGCTATGCCTGGGATGCAAAGTACCTAACCTGTGATTGATATAAAAATAAATAAATTTATTAAAAAAACAAAAAATAAGCAAACAAACAAACAATGTTTATAAGTAATCACAAAAACTGTTAACTCTGTGTTGTAGACAGAAGCACATATTATTGTTTCCATGGTAAGAACGTACATGCATACAACACTGTTGTTAACTAAGCACAGAGAAATACGTACAACTGTTAATGAACAAAGTTGATAAGTAATAAAAGAACTGTTAGTTCTGCGTGATAAGAGAGAAGTGCATATAAGTGTCTTCATGGTGAGAACAGAAACGAGTGTGTTCCTAGCTGTGAGTGTTCATGGTTATGAGTGTGCCTTGTGTGTGTTTGTCTGGCTGTAGTGTGCCCTGTTGTGAGTTTGTACCTCGGTGTCAGTGAGCCTGAATATGAGTGTTACAGGTGTGAGTGAGCATGGGTGTGAATGTGCCCGGGTATGAGTATGTACCCAGGTGTGTGAATGTGACCAGTTGTGAGTGTGCATTTGTGTGAGTGTGTCCATATGTGAGTGTGTGGCAGGACGATTGAGTGTCCCCTGGAGTGAGAGTGTGCATGGGTGTGAACGTGTGTCTGCGTGTGAGTGTGCCCCCGTGTTCATGTGACTGGGTGTGAGTGTGTTCAATGCCGTGAGTGTGCCCAGATGTGAGTGTGACTTGGTGTGATTTTAAACAGGTGTGAGTGTGTGCCTGGCAGTGAATGTGCCTGGGTGTGAATGTGGCCGTGTGTGAATTTCCCCTGGTGTGAGTGTGCCTGCGTGTATTGTGTCTGGGTGTGAGTGGGTCCCATGCTGTGAGTGTGCACCGGTGTGAGTTTGCCAGGGTTTGCTTTTGTGGCTGGATTTGTGTATGCCACTGTGTCTGAGTGTGCCTGGGTGTGACTGTGTGGCCAGATTTGAGTGTGCCCTGGTGTGAGTGTGCCCTTGTGTTAGGGTGACCAGGTGTGAGTGTGCATGGTTGTGAGTGTGCCCTTGTGTGAGTGTGTCTGGCGGTGAGTGTGTCTGGGTGAGAGTGTGCTTGGGTGTGAGTGTGTGTCCGGGTGTGAGTTTGTGCCTGGGTGTCAGTGAACCCTAGTGTGAGTGTGACAGTTGTGAGAGTGCATTGGTGTGATTGTGCCCATGTGTGAGTGTGTGCCCAGGTGTGTGAGTGTGACCGGTTGTGAATGTACATTTGTGTGAGTGTGTCCATGTGTGAATGTGTGGCTGGGTGTGTGAGTGTGCTCTGGAGTGAGAGTGTGCATGGATGTGAGTGTGTGTCTGGGAGTGAGTGTGCCCGGTGTTCATGTGACTGGGTGTGAGTGGGTGCAATGCCCAACTGTGAGTGTAACCAGGTGTTAGTGTGTGCCTGGCTGTGAATGTGCCCGGGTTTGAATGTGTCCAGTTGTGAGTTTCCCCGGGTCTGAGTGTGCATGTATGTACTGTGCCTGTGTGTGAGTGTGTTCCCAGCTGTGACTGTGTGCGGGTATGAGTGTGTGCTGGTGTGAGTGTATGCCCAAATGTGTGAGTGTAACCAGTTGTGAGTGTGCATTTGTGTGAATGTGTCTATGTATGAGTGTGTGGCCAGTTTGAGTGTGCAAGAGTGTGATTGTGTCCATGTGTGGCTGTGTAGCGAGGTGCGAGTGTGGCCTGGTGTGAGTATGCCTGGCTGTGATTGGGCCCAGGTGTGAGTGTGACCCTGTGTGAGTGTGCATGGCTGTGAGTGTTCCCTTGTGTGAGTGTGTCTGGCTGTGAGTGTGCCCATGTGGTTAGTGTGCTTAGATGTTAGTTTGTGCCCGGGTGTGAGTGTGCCCAAGTGTGAGTGTGACGGGTGTGAGTGTGCATGGGTGTGAATGTGTCCGGGTGTGAGTGTGTGCCAAGGAGAGTGCGAGTGACTGGTTGTAGGTGTGCATTTCTGTGAGTGTGTCCATGTGTGAGTGTGTGCCTGGGTGTGTGAGTTTGCCCGGGAGTGAGAGTTTGCATGGGTGTATGTATCCAGGTGTGAGTGTGAATGTGTCTGAGTGTGCCCGGGGTATGAGTGTGCCCATGTGTGAGTGTGTGGCTGGGTGTATGAGTGTGCGGGGTGTGAGTTTGTGCATGCATGTGAGTATGTTCATGGTGATGTGAGTGTGCCCTGGTGTGAGTGTGTCCTGGTGGGAGTGTGTGCCAGGAGCAATTGTACCACAGTGAGAGTTTGCCTGGGTGTGAGTGTATGCCCAGAAATGAGTGTACCTTGGTCTGACTGTGCCTGGGAGTGTGTTAGACTGAGTTATGTTTGACCTAGTGTGATTGTGCCCTGGTGTGAGTGTGCCCTTGTGTGAGTGTGTCTGGCTGTGAGTGTGCCCAGGTGTGAGTGTGCTCAGGTGTTAGTTTGTGCCCGAGTATGAGTGTGTGCCAAGGTATGTGCGTGTGACCGGTTGTAAGCATGCATTTGTGTGAGTGTGTCCATGTGTGAGTGTGTGGCTGGGTGTGTGAGTATGCCTGGGAGTTAGAGTTTGCATGGGTGTGAGTGTGTGTCCAGGTGTGAGTGTGCCCAGTGTTCATATGACTGGTTGTGAGTGTGTGCAATGCCGTGAGTGTGCCCAGGTGTGCATGTGACCTGGTGTGAGTGTAACCAGGTATGAATGTGTGCCTGGCAGTGTATGTTCCCGGGTGTGAGTGTGCATGTATGTACTGTGCCTGGGTGTGAGTGTGTTCACAGCTGTGTGTGTGCTCGAGGGTGTGAGTGTTCCAGGGTGTGAGTGTGTGGCCAGATTAGAGTGTGCCCCTGTGTGTGAATGTTGCCCGGGTGTGAGTTTTCATGTGTGTGAGTTTGACTGTGTGTGATGTGCCTGGGTGTGAGTGTGACCGGGTGTGAGTGTCCCCGGGTGTGTGTGTGCATGTGTGTACTGTGCCTGGGGGTGAGTGTGTTCCCAGCTGTGAGTATGCCCGGGTGTGATTGTGAATTTCTGTGAGTGTAATCGGGTGTGAGTGTGTGCCTGGCTGTGCTTGTGCCCTGGTGTGAATCTGCCCTCGTGTGAGTGTCCCCAGGTGTGAGTATGAATGTGTGTACTTTGCCCAGGTGTGAGTGTGTTCCCAGCTGTGAGGGTCCACGGGTGTGAGTGTGCCTGGATGTGAGTGTTTGGCCATATTTGAGTGTGCCCAGATGTCAATGTGCTCGGGTGTGAATGTGTGCCCAGATGTGTGAGTGTGCTTTGTGTGAGTGTGTCCATGTGTGAGTGTACAGCCTGGTGTGTGAGTGTGCCCTGGAGTTAGAGTGTGCATGGGTGTGAGTGTGTGTCTGGGTGTGAGTGTGCCTGGTTGTTCATGTGACTGGGTGTGAGTGTGTGCAATGCCTTGAGTGTGCCTGGGTATGAGTGTGCCCGGGTGTGAGTGTAACCGGTTGTGAAACTGTGCCTGGCTGTGAATGTACCCGGGTGTGAATGTGCCCGGGTCTGAGTGTCCCCGGGTCTGAGTGTGTTCCCAGCTGTGAGTGTGCACAGGTTTTAGTGTGTCTGGGTGTGAGTGTTCTGGGTGTGAGTGTGCTCAGCATTGAGTGTGCCGGGGTGTGAATGTGCCCCTGTGTGAATGTGTGCCTGGGTGTAGTGTGCCCGTGTGTGAGTGTATGCCCAGATGTGTGTGCCCAAGTGTGAGTGTGCCCATGTGTGAGTGTGACCGGGTGTGAGTGTGCATTGTGAGTGTGTGCCAGTGAGAGTTTTCACGGCTGTGAATGTGTCTGGGTGTGAGTGTGCCCAGGTGTGAGTGTGTGACCTGGTGTGTGAGTGTGTGTGTGTGAGTGTGTCCGTGTGTGAGTATGTGGCCTGGTGTGTGAGTGTGCTAGAGTGTGAGTGTGTCCCCGGGTGTGAATTTTGCCCAGATGTGAGTGTCCCCGTGTGTTTGTGACCTGGTGTGAATGTGCATGGGTGTGAGTACGGCCCGGTCGGAGTGTGTTCCAGGAGCGAGTGTACCTAGGTTTGAGTTTGCCTTGGTGCGAGTGTGTTCCTGGGTGAGAGTGTGCCCAGGTCCGAGTGTTCCCGGGTTGATTGTGTGCCTGGGAGTGAGTTTGCCCAGGTATGAGTCTGCCTGAGAATGAGTGTACCTGGCCCAAGTGTGTCTGGGTGTGAGTTAGACCGAGTTGAGTGTGACCCTCTGTGAGTGTGCCCGGGTGTGAGTGTGCATGGGTTTACTTACTGTGCAGAGAAGTGAGTGTGTGCTCCAGTGTGAGTGTGCCCGGATCGGAGTGTGACCAGGTATGATTGCGTGCCCTTGTATGATTGTGTCTGGCTGTGAGTGTGCCCGGGTGTGAGTGTGATAGGTGTGAGTGTGCATGGGTGTGAGTGTGCCTGGGTGTGAATGTGTGCCCAGGTGTGTATGTGTGTGTGTGTGTGACCGGTTGTGACTGTGCATTTCTGTGAGTGTGTCCATGTATGATTGTTTGGCCAGGTGTGAATGTGCAAGAGTATGATTGTGTCCGTGTGTGAGTGTGTAGCCAGTTGTGAGTGTGGCCTGGTGTGAGTGTGCCCGGCTGTGATTTTGCCCAGGTGTGAGTGTGCCCGGTGTGAGTTTTGCCCGGGTGTGGGTGTGCCTGGGTATGAGTGTGCATGGGTGTACTGTGCCCAGGTGTGAGTGTGTTCCCAGTTGTGAGTGTGTGTGGGTGTGAGTGTAACTGGGTGTAAGTGTGTGCCTGGCTGTGAGTGTGCCTGGTTGTGAATGTTCCCGGTTTTGAGTGTGCATGTGTGGACTGTGCCCGGGTATGAGTGTGTTCCCATCTCTGAGTGTTCAGGGGTGTGAGTGTGCCTGGGTGTGAGTGTCCACTTGTGTGAGTGTGACTGAAGGTGTGTGAGTGTGCCTGGTTCTGAGTGTGACCGTGTGTGAGTGTGCATGAGTGTGAGTGTGCTCAGCTGAGATTGTGCCTTGGAGTGAGTGTGCACGGGTATGAGTGCATGCCCAGGTCTGAGTGTACTCGTGTATGAGTGTGTGCCCTGGGGTGTGTTTGCCCTGATGTGAATGTGACTGGGTGTGAGTATGCATGGGTATGAGTGTGCCTGGGTGTGAGTGTGTGCCCAGGTGTGCAAGTGTTACCTGGTGTGGTGTGCATATGTGTGTGTGTGTGTCCATGTGTGAATGTGTGGCAGGGTGTTTGAGTGTGCCTGGTGTGAGTGTGTGCGTGGGTGTGAGTGTGCATGTGTGTACTGTGCCCGTGTTTTGAGTATGTTCCCAGCTGTGAGTGTGCGTGAGTGTGAGTTTTCCAGGGCCTGAGTGTGTGACCGGAGTTGAGTGTACCCATATTTGAGTGTGCCCGGGATTGATTGTGCCCAGGATTGATTGTGCCCGGGTGTGAGTGTGTGCCCTGATTTGTGAGTATGCCCTTATTTGAGTGTGCTCAGTTGTGAGTGTGCCTGGGTGTGAGTGTGTGCCCAGGTGTGTGTGTGTGACCGGTTGTGACTTTGCATTTCTGTGAGTGTGTCCATGTATGATTGTTTGGCTGGGTGTGAGTGTGCAATAGTATGATTGTGTCTGTGTGTGAGTGTGTGGCCGGTTGTGAGTGTGGCCTGGTGTGAGTGTGCCTGGCTGTGATCGTGCCCAGGTGTGAGTGTACCTGGTGTGAGTTTTGCCCGGGTGTGTGTGTGCTCGGGTGTGAGTGTGCATGGGTGTACTCTGCCCGGGGGGTGAGTGTGTTCCCAGTTGTGAATGTGCATGGGTGTGAGTGTAACCGGGTGTGAGTGTGTGCCTGGCTGTGGGTGTGAGTGGTTGTGAATGTTCCTGGGTGTGAGTGTCCCCAGTTTTGAGTGTGCATGTGTGGACTGTGCCCGGGTGTGAGTGTGTTCCCATCTCTGAGTGTCTGTGGGTGTGAGTGTGCCCGGTTGTGAGTGTGTGCCCCGATTTGTGAGTATGCCCTTATTTGAGTGTGCTCAGTTGTGAGTGTGCACGTGTGTGAGTGTGTGCCCTGGTGTTTGAGTGTGCCGGGGTGTGAGTGTGTGCCCGGGGTTGTGTGTGCCCGGGTATTAGTGTGTGCCCCGTTGTGTGAGTGTGCCCGGGTTTGCGTGTGTCTGGGTGTGAGTTTGACCGGGTGTGAGCTGTGGCCAGATGTGGGAGTGTGACAGGTTGTGAGTGTGCATGTGTTTGAATGTGACCATGTGAGAGTGTGTGGCCAGGAGTCTGAGTGTTATCTGATATGAGTGTGCATCTGTGTGAGTGTGCCCATGTGTGAGTGTACATGGGTGTACTGTGCACAGAAGTGAATGTGTGCCCCAGTGTGAGTGTGCCCGGATCCGAGTCTGACAGGGTGTGATTTCGTGCCCTTGTATGATTATGTCTGGCTATGAGTGTGCCTGGGTGTGAGTGTGCTTGGAGTGTGTGCTCAGGTGTGAGTTTGTACCTGGGTGTAAGTGTGCTTGGTGTGTATGCGCGGGTATGAGTTTGTACCTGGGTGTTAATGTGCCCTTGTTTGAGTGTGCCTGGGTGTGAGTGTGCATGTGTTTGAATGTGTCCATGTGAGAGTGTGTGGCTGGGTGTGTGAGTGTTACCTGGTATGAGTGTGCATCTGTGTGAGTGTGCTCGGGTGTGAGTTTGTGTTCAGGTGTGAGTGTGTGCCCAGGTGTGAGTGTGTGCCCTGTTGTGAGTCTGCCCATGTGTGAGTGTGCATGAGTGTACTGTGCCCAGAAGTTAGTGTGTGCCTGGGTCCAAGTGTGCCCGGGTGTGTTTCTGTGCCTGGGAATGAGTGTGCCCAAGTTGTGAGTGTGCCCGTGTGTGAGTGTGCCTGGGTGTGGGTGTGTGCCCAAGTGTGAGTGTTTTCCCAGCTGTGAGTGTGCCCGGGTGTGAGTGTGACCTGGTGTGAGTGTAACCGGGTGTGAGTGTGTGCCTGGTTGTGCTTGTGCCCGGGTGTGAATTTGCCCTGGTGTAATTACCCCAGGAGTGAGTGTGCATGTGTGTACTGTGCCCAGGTGTGAGTGTGTTCACAGCTATGAGGGTGCCTGGGTGTGATTGTCCCCGTGTGTGAGTGTGTGGCCCGATTTGCGTGTGCCCAGGATTTGAGTGTGCCCGGATGTGAGTGTGCCCTTGTGTGAGTATGTCTGGCTGTGACTGTGTCTGGTTGTGAGTGTGCCCGGGTGTTAGTTTGCGTGGGTGTGAGTGTGCACCCGGGTGTGATTGTGACGGGTGTGAGTGCCCACCTGGGTGTGATTGTGACGGGTGTGAGTGTGCATGGGTGTGAATGTGACAGGTGTGAGTGTGCATAGGTGTGAGTTTGCCCGGGTGGGAGTGTGTGAATGGGTATGAGTGTTTGCTCGGGTGTTAGTGCACCCAGGTGTGCATGTGACCAAGTGTGAGTATGTGCACTGCCATGAGTGTATTTGGGTGTGAGTATGTATGGGTGTACTGTGCAAAGAAGTGAGTATGTGCCTGGGGTTGAATGTGCCCAGGTCCAAGTGTGCCCGGGTGTTATTGTGTGCCCAGGAATGAGTGTGCCCTGGTGTGAGTGTGCCCGGTTGTGAATGTGCCCATGAGTGAGTGTCCCCGGGTGTGAGTGTGCATGTATGTACTGTGCCCGGGTGTGAGTGTGTTCCCAGCTCTGAGTGTGCCCGGGTGTGAGTGTGAACTGGTGTAAGCTTACCCAGGTGTGAGTGTGTGCCTGGCTGTGAGTGTGCCTGGGTGTGAGTGTTCCCAGGTGTGTCTCCATGAGTGCGTGTGTATGTGTGTACTGTGCCCAGGTGTGAGTGTGTTCCCAGCTCTGAGTGTGCATGGTGTGAGTGTGCATGAATGTATGTTTGCCCCTGTGTCAGTGTGCTCGCCTGAGAGTGTGCTCTTTTGTGAGTTCATGCCCGGGTGTGAGTGTGTATGGGTGTGAGTGTGCCCGGTGTGAGTGTGTCCCTGTGTGAGTGTGCATGGGTGTCAGTGTGCCCATGTGTGAGTGTGTGCCCAGTTGTGTGAGGATTACCAGGTGAGAGTGTGCTTGTGTATGGGTGTGTCCATGTGTGTGTGTGGCCAGGTGTGTGAGTGTGCCCGGTGTGAGAGTATGCATGGGTGTGAGTGTGTGCCCGGTGTGAGTGTGTCCTGGTGTGTATGTGACCAGGTGTCAGTGTATGCACTGCCGTGAGTGTGCCCAGGTTTGTGTGTGAACAGGTGTGAGTGTTTGCCTGGCATCGAGTGTGCACTGCCGTGAGTGTGCCTGGGTATTAGTGTGAACAGGTGTGAGTGTGTGCCTGGCTGTGAGAGTGCCCAGGTGTGCATGTGACTGGGTGTGAGTGTGTCCACTCCCATGAGTGTTCCCGTGTGTGAGTGTTCCTTGGTATGATTGTGCCCGTGTGTGAGTGTGGCTGGGTGTGAGTGTGCTAGGGTGTGATTGTGTCTGGTTGTGAGTATGTGTCCGGGTGTGATTGTTCCCGGCTGTGAGTGTGCCTGGCTGTGAATGTGCCCAGGTGTGAGTGTGACCAGGTGTGAGTGTGCATGTGTGAACTGTGCCCATATGTGAGTGTGTGCGTGGGTGCTACAGTGCTCAGGTGCGACTGTGCCCGGGTGTGAGTGTGCATGGGTGTACTGTGCCCTGGTGTGAGTGTGTTCCTAGCTGTGAGTGTGCCCAGGTGTGAGTGTGACTTGGTGTGAGTGTAACTGGGTGTGAGTGTGTGCCTGGCTGTGAGTGTGCTTGGGTGTGAGTGTGATCGACTGAGTTTGTGCCGTGGTGTGAGTGTGCTCTGGTGTGAGTGTCCCTGGGTGTGAGTGTGCATGTGGATACTGTGCCCCGGTATGAGTGTTTTCCCAGCTCTGAGTGTGCGCAGGTGTGAGTGTGCCCAGGTGTGAGTGTGTGCCCGGGTGTGAGTGTGAGTGTCTGTGAGTGTGACCAGGTATGAGTGTGCATGGGTGTGAGTGTGCTCTGTTGTGAGTGCATTACCGGGTGTGAGTGTACACGGGTATGAGTGTGTGCCCGGGTGTGAGTGTGTGCCCAGTTGTGAGTTTGCCCATGTGTCTGTGTGAAAAGGTGTGAGTGTGCCTGTGAGTGAGTGTGCCCAGGTGTGTGTGCCCTCGTGTGTGAGTATGCCCAGGTTTGAGTGTGCCTGGGTGTGAGTGTGCCCATGTTTGAGTGTGACCGTGTTTGAGTGCACATAAGTGTAAGTGTGACCAGGCGTGAATGTGTGCCCGGGTGTCAGTGTACCCAGGTGTGCATGTGACCGGGTGTGCGTGTGTGCAATGCGTCAGTGTTCCCATGTGTGATTGTTCCTTGGTATGATTGTGCCCATGTGTGAGTGTGGCCGGCTGTGATTTTGCCCTGGGGTGTGCCTGGGAATAAGTTTTGCCCAGGTGTGAGTGTGCTCAGCTGTGAATGTGCCCAGGTGTGAGTGTGCTCAGATGCGAGTGTCCCCGGGTTCAGTGTGCATGTGTGGACTGTGTCCGGGTGTGCGTGTATTCCCAGTTGTGATTGTGCCCGGGTGTGAATGTGACCTGGTATGAGTTTACCCAGGTGTGAGTGTGTGCCTGGCTGTGAGTGTGCCTGGGTGTGAATGTTCCCAGGCTAAGTGTCTCTGGGAGTTCGTGTGCATGTGTTCCCAGGTGTGAGTTCCCGGGTGTGAGTGTGTTCCCAGCTCTGATTGTGTGCGGATGTGAGTGTCCCCAGGTGTAAGTGTGTGCCCTGGTGTGTGAGGGTGCCCATTTGTGATTGTGACCATGTGTGATTGTGCATGAGTGTGAGTTTGCCCATGTGTGAGTGTGCTCGGCTGAGAGTCTTCCCTGGTGTAAGTGTGCCCTTGTGTGAGTGCGTGCAGGGGTGTGAGTATATCCGGGTATGAGTGTGTGTCAGGGTGTGAGTGTGCCCGGCTGTGAGTATGCCCATGTGTGCGTGTGCAGGGGTGTGAATATGCCCGGGTGAGAGTCTGCCCGGCTGTGAGCATGCCTGGGTATGAGTGTGCACAGACACCATCACACCAGAAGAGACCGAGGAGGACACCATCACACTGAAAGAGATGGAGGAGGACACCACCATACCAGACACCATCACACCAGAAGAGACCGAGGAAAACATCATCACAGCAGAAGAGACCACCACACCTGGCCAGCCTCAGGACTATGGCACAGCTCCTCCCTACAACCGGCATCCACGCTGGAAACAGGTGAAGAAGACAATCATGAACGGCCTCAGACATCTGTGCTGCTGCCACCTGCTAAGACAAGGGCCACCTCATGTAAGAACGTGAAAAGGGACCATGGAGTCACCCTCAGCACCAGGTGAGTGCATTTACTTCGTTTTATTCACTTTTCCTTCTGTCCTTTGTAACTAATGATAATTTGCCCACTTGTGGCCCACTTGTGAATTTAACAACCTGTCACTTCAGAAAGACCAATCCCATAGAAATTCC
>JAQQSO010007720.1:0-10438 GCA_028658305.1 Pachyuromys duprasi | reverse complement strand
GGCGGGGAGGAGGGAGATGAGGGAGGGAGTGGGAGGGTGGGAGGGATTGAGGGAGGGGGCCACGCCTGGGATGCAAAGTACCTAACCTGTGATTGATATAAAAATAAATAAATTTTAAAAAAAGATGTTTCTCTTGGTATCTCTCTCTAGTCCTATGGTTTGGGGATTATTGTGATAAAGTGGAATTCTTTGACGGTATATTCTGCAGTGTTTTCCATTAAACTTGTAAACTGAACAGTAAAGTTTTGATTTATGGATACTAAAGGGAAAGAAATAAGAACTTTTCAAAAACTCCTCATTAAAAGTAGTTTGGCATCTTAGTTATTCTATTTTTTTCTCTATTAGATACAGTATAGATTTTTAACTTACTGCTCTATATTCACCATGACATATACATCATTCAATAAATCCAAGGGCAAATAACCCAGAAAAACATTCAGCAAAAAGCCAACCAGAGCACTTAACTTGATATTTTAGAAAATCAGACTAGGAAGTTACCATCTCAGCCTACAGCACAATGTCACAAAAAGTATAATGTAACCCATAATAAAAGCCAGAGCTTCCAGCTAGACATCAATATGCTCTCATACACTACCAAATACAAAGAAATGATGGGTTACCAACAAGTCTCTGCATGGGCTGTACTCCCGCACAGCTCCCAGGAAACAACTCAACAAAAATCTTGATCACAGATTACTGTGTCTAGAGTTATGTGAATACATTTTTTTACTTTTTATTATTTTTATTTTTACATTAATTACAGTTTATTCACTTTGTATCCCAGCTGTAGCCCCTTTCTCCTTCCCTACCAAACCCACCCTCCCTCCTTCATCTCCTCCTATACCCCTCTCCAAGTCCACTGATAGGGAAGGTCCTCATCCCCTGCCATCTGACCCTAGCTTATCAGCTCTCATCAGGACTGGCTGCATTGTCCTCCTCCATAGCCTAGAAAGGCTGCTACCCACCCAGGAGGAGGTGATCAAAGAGCCAGCCACTGAGTTCACATCAGAGACAGTCCCTGTTCCCATTACTATGGAACCCCACTTGGACACTGAGTTGCCAAGGGCTACATCTGAGCAAGGGGTCTATGTTATCTCCATGCATGGTCCTTGGTTAGAGCATCAGTCTCAGAAAAGACTGATTTCTTTATACAGATTTCTTGGTTCTGTTGCTCTCCTTATGGAACTCCTGTCCCTTCCAGGTCTATTTCCCCCTTCTTTCCTAAGATTCCCTGCACTCTGCCAAAAGTTTGACTATGAGCTTGAGCATCTGCTTTGACACCCTGCTGGGTAGTGTCTTTCAGAGGCCCTCTGTGGTAGGTTCCTGTCCTATTCCCTGTTTTCTTCCTTTTCCATACTATTTGCCTTTCTGAGTGGGGATTGATCATCTTACCCAGGATCCTCTTTATTAGCTTCTTTAGGTATACAGATTTTAAGGAAATCAGGAAATTTACAGGCAAATGGTAGGAACTAGAAAAGATCATCCTGAGTGAGGTATCCCAGAAGCACATGGTATATACTCACTTATAAGTGGATAGTAGACATATAATATAAAATACATTTTAAAGGCAGTTTGTGGTCTCATCAGGACTGCTTCATAGTCTTCCTCTCTGGCAAGGCTGCACCTCCCCAAGAGGAAGTGATCAAAGAAACGGCAACTGAGTTCATGTCAGAGACAGGCCCCATGCCCCTTACTAGGGAACCCACTTGGAAAATGATCAACCTTTGGGCTTCCTCTAAGCCAGGGTCTAGGTTCTCTCCATGTACGGTCTTTGGTTGTAGTATTGGTCTCTACAGCCCCTGGGACCAGGTTTTTTTTGGCTCTGTTGGTCTCCATGTGGAACTCCTGTCCCCTCTAGGTTGTTCTATTTCCCCCTCCTTCCATAAGATTTCCTGTACTCTACTGAAAGTCTGTAAATGAGTTTCAGCATCTCCCTTGATCTTCTCCTGGGTTGATTCTTTCAGACACCCCCTGTGGTAGATTCCTGTCCTGTTTCCTGTTTTCCTCTTTACATGTCTATCCTGTTTGTCCTTCTGAATGGGGATTAAACATTTTTCCCTAGGGTCCTCTATGTTGTTTAGCTCATTTTTATTAAATTTTTATTTTTATATTAATTACAGTTTATTCACTTTGTATTCCAGCTGTAGCCCCCCTCATCCTTCCCTCTTAATCCCATGCTCTCTCCTTCATCTCCTTCCATGCCCCTCTCCAAGTCCACTGATAGGGAAGGTCCTCCTCCCCTGCCATCTGACTGGTCTCATTAGGACTGGCTGCATTGTCCTCCTCCGTGGCCTGGAAAGGCTGCTCCCCACTCAGGAGGAGGTGATCAAAGAGCCAGCCACAGAGTTCATGTTAGAAACAGTGCCTGTTTCCCTTACCAGGGCCCCAGTTGGACACTGAGCTGCCATGGGCTACATCTGGCAGGATTTCTGGGTTATCTCCATGAATGGTCCTTGGTTGGAGTATCAGTCTCAGGAAATACCCCTTTGCCCACATTTTTTGTTCTGTTGTTCTTCTTGTGGAGCTCCTGTCCTTCTTTCATAAGATTCCCTGCACTCTACCCAAAGTTTGGTTATGAGTCTCAGCATCTGCTTTGACAACCTACTGGGTGGAGTCTTTCAGAGGCCCTCTGTGGTGGGCTCCTGTCTTGTTTCCTGTTTTTTTGTTTTGTTTTGTTTTGCTTGTTTATTTATTTTTTTTACTTCTTCCAATATCCATCCCATTTGTCTTTTTGAATGAGAATTGATCATCTTACCCAGGGTCCTCCTTCTTGCTTAGTTTCTTTAGGTGTACAGATTTTAGTATGTTTATCCTATATCATATGTCTAATATCCACTTATAAGCTACTCTTTACCATGTGTGTCTTTCTGCTTCTGGGATACCTCACTTGGGATGATCTTTTCTAGATCCCAGCATTTGCCTACAAATTTCATGATTTCCTTGTTTTTGATTGCTGAGAAGTGTTCCATTGTATAGAATGGCAGAGAAACACTTAAAGAAATATCCAATGTCATTAGTCATCAGGGAAATGCAAATAAAAACAAACCAGAGATTTCACCTTACACCCATCAGAATGACTAAGATCAAACTCAAGTGACAATACATGCTGGAGAGGATATGGAGAAAGGGGAACCCTCCTCCATTGCTGGTGGGAATGTAAACTTGTACAACCACTCTGGAAATCAACCTGAAGCTTTCACAGACAATTAGGAATAATGCTTCCTCAAGATCCAGCTATACCACTCCTAAGCATATATCCAAAATATGCTTAAGTACACAACAAGGACATTTGCCCAATCATGTTCATAGCAGCTATATTCATAATAGCGAGAACCTGAAAATAACCCAGATATCCCTCAATGGAGGAATGGATACAGAAATTGCTGTTTACCTTTTTAGACTAAGGGAGGGGGGGAAGACCTTTGCTATCTGTGGACTTGGGGAGGGGCATAGAGAGAGAATAGGGAGGGAGAGTGGGACTGTGAGGAGACAAGGGAGGGGGCTACATCCAGGATACAAAATGAGTAAATTGTAATAATATTGAGTAAATAAAACTTAAAATAAATAAAGGCAATTTGGTGTTAGTTGTTCCAGTAGCTGTGGCACACAGCTATACTCCAAATGCGTTTCCTTCTAATGCATTAGTTCTCTGTCTGAGAAAGGGATGAGTATGAAGCAAAGGTGAAACAGGACAGCATCCCCTGCCCTTTAGAGATGTCAAACCTGCAGGATAAGCTAGAAGGTCTGTGGAATTTTATACTAATGTTTTGGGATTGCTGTAGTTTGACAGGAAACAACCCCCTAATGCAGTGGTTCTCAACTTAGGGCCAAAACCTTTCTACAGAGGTCTCTTAAAACCATCAAAAAAACACATTTTGATCCATAACAGTAGCAAAATGACAGTTCTGAAGTATCAATGAAAGTAATTAGTTGGGGGCCACCACAACATGAGGAACTGTATTAAATTGTCGCAGCATTAGGAAAATTGAGAACCACTGCCCTAAGACCTGTCTAAGGTCTCTGCATTTGAATATAAGCCTAGAAAATTTTTAAAAAATGCTAAAATGTATCTTAAATAAGTGATAGATGTTGAATAAAAGCAAGTAATTTGCTAAAACTCTGTTTCAGCTTAAGGGGCCAGAGCAAATATGTTGCTTTAGAAAAAAAAAAAGTTTATCTATTTAAGAAAATTTAGCATACATTACAGTGTATTTGGATTTTAACTCTGTCCATAAACATCCATCACTTCTTTTTGTGTCCTGCATCTTAGTGACCTATCTTGCAGTTCTCCTAAGCCAAGAAACTTGAAGCAATCAGACCATCTACAAGGTCTTGTTATCACATCTAGTTCCTTCTAACTCTATCTAAATGCTTTGGGTCTCTTCCATTATAGTGAGTGGCTTTTTAACTTAGTTTTTTTAATTTATTCATTTTTACATCCTGATCGTAGCTCCATCCCTCATCTTATCTTAGTCCCACCTTCCCTCCTCTTTTCCCCCTATCCTCCTCCCCTAGTCCTCAGAAAACGGGAGCCCTCTTCCACTACCAACTTACCCCAGCCTATGGAATCTTTTCAGAACTGGCTGCATCTTCTTCCTCTGTGGCGTACCAAGATTTCACTGCCAGGAGGAAGTGATCAAGGAGCTGGCAATGAAGTCCAAGTTAGAGACAGCCCCTGCTCCCCTTACTAGGGAACCCACATAGAGACTGAGTTGTCTATTGGCTATATCTGAGCAAGGGAACCTAGGTCTTCTCCATGCATGGTCCTTGGTTGATGCATCAGTCTCTGCTGTGGTCAGATTTGTTGGCTCTGTTGGTCTTCTTGTGGAGCTCCTGTTCCCTCCGGATCCTTCTATCCCCCTACTCTTCCATTACGGCAAGTGAATACCTCTCCTAATTCAATCCCTCAAATTTGTTCAGTACTACTATACTGCTCCTGTGAATTCCCTCAAAAAATTTCTTCTTTACCCAGAGCTACATTTTCTAATATTTCTCCATAAACACAAAGGAAATTCTTCTAGGTGATGGCTCCAGTCTAGTGGTTATCAAACTATGGCGCATAGCTCAGTGTCCTTGGGTAGCTTGGGGGAATATAATTACCAGGTTCTACACATGCCTATGAACTAAAAACTTCAAAATGGAGACAGTGCTCAAGTGTAAGTGTCAAATTCCTAGAATCAGGCCCATCCCTACAGTAACAATTGTTCTTTGCTTTGCATGTTTTCATTTTCAATTCTTCCCTATCTTCATATCAATGCATGTAAAACATTGCATCTCTGAAGCTTGTGTAATCTGCATTCTGTAGACTTGTGATGTCTTGTTCTTTGCCAGGCTGAATTCTTTTAAAATTATTATTTATATTTTTTGGGTAAATCTTTTTTTTTTATTTTACTGCTATTGAGTTCACATGAGTCAGGATTCTATTAAATTCTTTTCATTGAAATTACTAAAGATCTCCAATGACAATTATGTGACTCAATATGCCATTCAGTCCTCATCTTATTTGGATGAAAAGGACATTCTAGCTGAACACTTCCTTCCCCTTGAAACACTGATTTGCAGAGCATTGCTCTTTGTGCCTTCTATGTACCTGTGTTGATATTTTGCCTTGTTGGGACCCCATGAGCTCATCAACCCCCAAGGGTACCAATTGTCCAAGGGCTAGTTCTGAGGCCTCTTATAAAATATGTTCTTTGTTCCCAAATGATCCTATGACCCGGAATGCTCACTTTCAATGATGCTATTGAACTACCTTAATATCCTGCACAATACACATTCTTACTAGAGAAAAAAATTAAATCACTTTGAAAATAATAATAATGTATTTGACCTTCAAAAAGTCACAGAATAATACATCCAAGTTCTTTTGCACACATGTTCTGGTTAGAATAGGGGAAATGGAATGAAAGCAAATGATATGTCTTTAAATTCACAAAAGACACCGGGAAACAATTATTCTCTGATAAGTGAAATAAGATTTCTAAAGTTCTGGAACAAGATTATCGAGATTGCTTAGAAGAACATTTTGCTCCATATATACTCACAGTTAGTAGGTCTGATTTTATGAATGCATATGGCACTGTCACTGTGTTGATAGTTGCTGGTTAGCATATTATTTAAATATTATACAAATGCAAGCATTTATGATTAACATAAATCTAATAAGTATGTGGAAGAGATTATAGACTATATGCAGAAATAGCTGGTCAGCAAGCAAAGAACTTACATCTGAATAAAACCAAAGGGTGGGCACATCAGTGCTCTGATCCCAGCAGATGGTTTAAGGCAGGAAGATCCCGAGCTTATGGCCAGAATGGACTACATAAGACCCTTTCCCAGGACACATACACGCAGGCACGCATGCACACAAGAGTTGTGGAGAGAGGTGACAGAGACAGAGAATGCAGGTTTATTGTCCCTTAGAAAACAACTGGAAATATTAGCAAAGAAAAGGTTACAGAAACTGGAATGATTTTTAGGAACACATTGATTTACTTCCAGTAATCATGTTTCTTATTTAAAGAAAAAAAAATGTATCTGTCAGAATTAGTATGGAATTTTCTGTTACCCCAACTTCCTGAGGTTGCATAAGCTCTATAGTTGAAGCATGAATACCAAAAGTTTTCTTATGATGAAAACGTTGAGATTTTAAATAGTGTCAGTGACAGAGAGTCAATTTTTCTACCATGATTTAGGTAAATTTTGAATGATTCATAGCACATAAATAGATAATGCAGAGAGTCTTGTAATGAGAGTGTAGATCCTGTTTTAAGTAGGAACTTCTCTTCCCTATTTCATGGTGACAGTCTCCTTTGTTCTTGTTAGGCTCTTATTCAGAGAACCTGTTTCTAACAGTAATTGGGAGAGTAGAAGAGAACGATTCATTAAAAAAATATTATTATCAAAACTTTGTTATGACTCCCACTGTCTCTACTGTGAATTGCAATATGGACCAAAATATCTCACTCTGTCAGTCACTGACTCTACACAAGAAAGATACAAAGACCTGCCATGGACTCAGAGTGATGACGGTAATACTCCACCTCAGCCTTTTTTAAAAATAGAACCCAGAATTTCATATTTTCTACCACAATGAGCTATAGTGCTTGTGAGGATGGGCAGAAAAAATGTGAGAAAGGAGAAAGACAGGACTCCTGGGACCCAGGAGTATTCCAAGAGATAAACTGGAGGACTCAGAATGCACATCAGATTGAGAACACAACACTAAGCAAAAATATCATTAAGAAGCTAGTATGTAGAGAGAGGATTTAAGAGTGAATTTTATGGTATGTTTATTAAAGTCTGATGGATCAAAGTCAATTTGGAAATGAGAAAGAAGAAAGATGAAAACAATGTGTTACAATTAGGAATGGATGGGCAACAGCCGATCCAGAGGTAAAACATTCTTGTCAGTCCTGGAAAATTCACAACCTGAGAGAGTGCGTGTGAGGGGTGTGTGTGTGTGTGTGTGTGTGTGTGTGTGTAAAGAGGGGGTACACAAGCAATGTGTTCATGCAGGGGTCAAAGAACAACTTCAAGTACCAGTCCTCAAGGCACCACTTGTCTTGTGTTGCTGACTTTCATTAGAGTCTTTTGGGGGGCTGCTGTACTTTTCTTCTGATTTTTCTTAAGCCTCTCCTTGGTATGGAATTTGCTTATCAGAGTGAGCTGGATACATGGAAAGCCTCAGGGATCTGCCTGTCTTTGCTGTCCCAGCACTGGTTATGTTTGACATGAGTTCTGAGGATTAACATTACCCATGGAGCTATCTCTCCTTGTCATGCTGGGAGTGGGTACCATGTTTTCTTCTTAAGCTATATCTATGTATACACAGCACTAACCAAAACCTTCCACAACTATCTCTGTGCACATTTTGATGGCACATTGCCTAAGGCATAATTCCGTACCTTGAAGGTCATTGGGAACTGGGAATGGCAGTGTATGCTATAATTGCAGCTCCTATGAAGTTGTAATAGGATGATTGTAAGGTTTTTTTTTTCCATCCGATAAGGTTTTTATTTTATCTTACTTTATTGTTTATTTTTTAATTTTTTAAAAATAATTTCTTTATTTTTATATAAATCTCAGGTTATGTACTTTGTATCCCAGCTGTGAACCCCTTCCTCATTCCCTCCCACTCTCCCCATTCCTCCCTCATCTCCTCCCTGCCTCCTCTAAGTCAACTGATAGGGGAGGACCTCCTCCCCTTCCATCTGATCCTAGATTATCATGTCACTTCAGGGCTGACTGCAATATCCTCTTCTGGGATCTAGCAAGGCTGCTCCTCCCTCAGGGGCTGGGGGGAGGGTTGAAGAGCCAGCCATTGAGTTCATGACAGAAGTAGTACCTGTTCCCCTTACTAGGGTAACCAGTTGGATACTAAGCTACCATGGGCCACATCCGAACGGGGGTCTTAGTTTATATCCATACATGGTCCTTGGTTGGAGAAACAGTCTCATAAAAGACCCCTGTGCCCTGATCTATCTGGTCTTTGTGGAGCTCTTGTCCTCTCCAAGTCTTACTAACTCCCCCTTCTTTCATATGATTCCCTGCACTCTGCCAAAGGCTTGGATGTGAGTCTTAATATCTGCATTGCTACTTAGACTCTTTCAGAAGGTCCTCTGTGGTAGGCTCCTGTCCTGTTGCTTGTTTTCTCCTACATTCAATGTCTATCCCCTTTGTCCATCTAAGCGAGGATTGATCATCCCACCCTGGGTCCTCCTTCTTGCTTATCTTCCCTAGGTGTGTAGATTTCAGCATGTCCATCCTATCCTATAGGTCCATATAAGTGAGTGTATACCAAGGGTTTCTTTCTGCTTTTAGGATACCTCACTCAGGATGATCTTTCCAGGTCCCCACCATTTGCTTGCGAATTTCATGATTTCCTCGTTTTTGATTGCTGAGTAGTATTTCATTGTGTAAAAGTACCATAATTTCTGTATCCATTCCTCGACTGAGGGACATCTGGGTTGTTTCCATGTTCTGGCTATTACAAATAAAGCTGCTATGAACATGGTTGAGCAAATGTCCTTGTTGTGTACTTGAGCATCTTTTGGATATATGCCTAAGAGTGGTACAGCTGGGTACTGAGGAATCGCTATTCCTAATTGTCTAAGAAAGCACCAAATTGATTTCCAGAGTGGTTGTACAAGTTTGCATTCCCACCAGCAAAAGAGGAGACTTCCCCTTTCTCCACAACCTCTCCAGTATGTGTTGTCACTTGAGGTTTTTTTTTGCATGTTAATATTAATATTTATTTATTTTTAATGTAATTTATTTATTTTTATATTAATCACAGGTTAGGTACTTTGCATCCCAGCTATAGCCCCCTCCCTCATTCCCTCCCACTCTCCCCATCCCTCCCTCATCTCCTCTCCGCCCCCTCCAAGTCCACTGGCTGGGGAGGACCTCCTCCCTTTTCCTCAGACCCCAGTTCATCTTGTCTCCTCAGGGCTGACTGCAAAGTCCTCCCCTGGGATCTATCCAGGCTGTTACTCCCTGGCATGTATTGGGGAGGTTCAAAGAGCCAGCCATCGAGTTCATGACAGAAACAGTCCCTGTTCCCCTTACTAGGGTCTTCAGTTGGACACTGAACTACCATGGGCCACATCTGAGCAGGAGTTCTAGGCCATATCCAGACCTAGTCCTTGGTTGGAGAAACTGTCTCATAAAAGACCCCTGTGCCCTGCTCAATTTGGTCTTTATGGAGCTCTTGTTCTCCCCAAGTCTTATTAACTTCCCCTATTTTCATTATTATTCCCAGCCCTCTGCCGAAGGCTTGGTTGTGAGTCTTAATATCTGCTTTGATACAGTGCTGTATTGATACTTTCAGAGGCACTCTTTGGTATGCTCCTGTCCTGTTAACTTGTTTTCTTCTCCATTCAATGTCAATCCCATTTGTTCATCTAAACGAGCGTTGATCATACCAACCTGGGTCCTCCTTCTTGTTTATCTTCCCTAGGTGTATAGATTTCACTATGAGCTTCCTATCCTATAGGTCTATATAAGTGAGAATATACCATATGATTCTTTCTGCTTTTGGGATACCTCACTTAGGATGATCGCTTCCAGGTCCCACCATTTGCCTGCGAATTTCATGATTTCCTCCTTTTTAATTGCTGAGTAGTATTCCATTGTGTAAAAGTACCATAATTCCTCAACTGAGGGACATCTGGGTTGTTTCCAGGTTCTGGCTATTACAAATAAAGCAGCTATGAACATAGTTGAGCAAATGTCCTTGTTCTGTACTTGAGCATCTTTTGGATATATGCCTAAGAGTGGTATAGCTGGGTCTTGAGGAATCACTATTCCTAATTGTCTAAAAAAGCACCAAATTGATTTCCAGAGTGGTTGTACAAGTTTGCATTCCCACCAGTAAAGGAGGAGGGTTCCTCTTTCTCCACAACCTCTCCAGCATGCGTTGTCACTTGAGTTTTTG
>JAQQSO010007719.1:0-10439 GCA_028658305.1 Pachyuromys duprasi | reverse complement strand
AAGGAATGAGGGAGGAGGCTACGCCTGGGATGCAAAGTACCTAACCTGTGATTGATATAAAAATAAATAAATTAAAAAATATATAAAATTAAAAAAATGTTGTTGCTGCCTTGAGAGGCCAAATGATGAAGACTTTAAGAAATCTGACCACGTCCCTGTATCCATAGTCCCTCTGCTTAGACCAGTTACACAGCTGACTGGCAACACCTGTTGTGGTCCTGAAGTCCTTCCCCAAGTCCTGCCATTTTGAGGGGGTCTATCTCCCTGATGCTCAGAATAAGGTAGCCTTGAATTATAACTTTACTTTTACCTGGTGTCTTCCTGACTTCCCCAACCATGACTGCCATTCCTTGAACAAAGGTTGAGCCACTTGGAGTGACATGGTCCTCTTCTCTGGGAAACCAAAAAGAGCAAGGAGCATGCTTTGTTCTGTGGGACTGAAGGATCTGTCTTCAGAATCCTTTTACTCTGTCTATAGTATGACATCATTTTGTCCTAATAAAACCCTCATCCACAGCACCTTATATTCAAACCTACAATATCTTTCCCAAATTTTACCTAATATTTGGTGCTGAGCTTGGGATGGACTCAGGGACCGTTTAGCACTATATACTCATGAGCAACCAGGAACTGTGGGCAGGGGTTCCTTGGTAAGGCAGGCTTACCTGTGGTTGATCTTAGTGAATAAAATAGAGGCATAAAGGGTTTGGGGCAGCTACTATGTTGCCAGAAGTGAGGTGGAATTTTTGTTGTTGTTGTTATAGGGTTTCTTTGTGTAGCCTTAGCTGTCCTGGACTTTCTTTGTGGACCACGCTGGTTTCAAAGCCTCCCGGAGTGCTGGCATTAAAGGCATGAGCCACCATGCCTGGCTGATGTGGAAAATTTAAGCACAAGAGGGGTTGTAAAGTTTTTGAGTATTTGGGAATGAAGTAAAGTGGAAAAGTGTAGGGAAGATGTCCAAATAGAAATGGGCAGAAAAAAAAATGTCTTCTAACTTCAGAGTTTTCCCAACATTTGCATTTTATGTGGCTCCTTTTTTCTTTGCATTTCAATATATGAGGAATAGATCAATGGCTCATTCTAAGAGAATATTTTAATTAATTGAATATTAGATCATGTTAGAATTCCAAATTGGTTATCTCAGTCTTGTAACAGACATATACTGAGGGTAGTGAACTCTATTGATTGACTGTCTGTTGGATCCTAATGAATGAGATAATTGGTATTTTTAAGATTACTGCTCAGATATCTGTAAATCCAGGGGACCTGGGCACCCTCACACAGACATACATGCAGGCAAAACACCAATGCACATAAAAAAGATTACTGCTTAATATTAAAAAAATTAACATTCATGGCCTGGGTGTTAAAAGGAAAGCTTAGATTTAATTATGTCAAAGAGAGAAGGGGAAGTTTATTTTTTTGCTGTTATGATATTTAGCTGTATGTGTTATCTGGACACTCAGATGGCTGGTAAAACACTGTTTCTGCTGGTGTCTGGGAAGGCACTTCCAGAAGAGATGAAATTTGAAGCAATAGACTTGAGTTTCTCAGCAAGGTAGGTAAATGTAATTCAATCCACTTTGGGCCTGAATATAGCACAAAGATGGAGGAAAAATAAATTTACTCCACCTGTCCCAGATATCAATGTTCCTGAGTGTCATTGGACCTGCTCGAACCAACACCTTTGTGCTTTCTCTCTCTCTAACCTTATAGATATGATGTATATATGTATGTATTCATGTATGTATGTATATCTGTATGTATCTATCCATCTACCTATCTGTCATCTATCAATCATTTCTATCATGTATCATCTATCTATCTATCTATCATTTATTATCTATCTAGCAATCTACCTATTATCCCCCTATCTATAATTATATACCCATTGTTCCTATAGTTTCTATTTTTTTCTGGACAAGTCTAATAATACACTTGTCCGTTGGCTGTGGGAGGAGACTTCTATGATCTTCCCACTACCCACATGAAGACATTGAAAGTTCAGATGGTGTTTAGAAGAAGCAATTTGACAAATCATTGTTCTTTAACAGCTTGAGCTAAAAATCCCATTTTTGTTCAGGTATTATTCTGCTGCTGCATTCCTGGTCAGCATGGATGAACCTCCTTTTGAGTTTGCTCTGACAGTTTTTCCTCCTCATGTATATCAGTGTATTAGCTGTGACAGGCTAAGCTACGCTGCAATGACAAACATTCCCTGAAATGCCCATGACTAGGACAAAGTCTATTTCTAATCTGTGTGTATCTGATGTGGGTCAGCTGGGGTTCTCATCCACGTGGTACAATCTCTGCCATTATCACTAATAAACACAAGTAGAATTAAGAAAATAAGTGAGCCTATGAGGTCAGACTGATGTGGGTTTAAATTCACCACACCAGCTCATCCCCTGAAAGTGTGAAATTGGAGGAGAAGCTAATGATGCTTCACCTGTAAACCTCCTATCTCAGTGCTGGAGTCACAGAAAACACTCAGTGAATGTTACTTCTGTTCACTCCCTTCATCTGACTCTGTTAGACAAACCTGAGGTGGGTAACGAGAACAACACACTTGTTCTCTTATTCCATGTGTTAGTCAATGTGTTTTTTCTATATCTTACATCTCTCTCATACATATATGAGATGTAAGCTGCCAAAATGACAGTAAGATGTGGAAGCTCCTAAAATGTCAGTTTCATTCCTTCAGTTCCATCCTGTCTTTTATATGCAGATTTAACATTGACTGATGTAAACATAAGGATCTCTGACCACCAGAACACTGAGCTGGAGAGATAATCTTGCTCCTCTTTCTAATTAATGTAGCTACTCCGCAGAGCAATGTTAGCAAGCAGAGAGATGAAACATTCCAATTATTTTTCTATAGTGCTATAATCCTTTTACAAGAGTGTTCCTGTGATGTCTGATCTTCCCCATCAGACACTGAAGTTAAAAAAATACCAGTTTTGACTCAACAGGCTTCTTTTTCTCACTGGTGAGGTGGAGAGAAGTGTCCCAGCCCGAACCTTGATTCTCTCAGCAGCTGTCACTTCAGAGGACTGTTCTGCTGTTGAGTTCTGAGGCCCCCTGCCATTGATCTGCTTCCTGCAGGGCCATTCCCGATCATGACATTTAGAGTCAGCGACTGCTTTCTGATGAGGGTGAGCACAGGTGAAGTGGAAGAGGATGGACATGGGAGGGGAAGAGTAAATGGCAAAGGAGGAAAACAGGAGAGACTGGGAACACAGAGGTAGTGAAAGGAAAAAAAAAGGCACGGCGAGGCGGCAGACACTTGGTAAGCTCCAATGCTACAAAGCTATAAAACAGTCCTGGAGAGACGGCTCAGCGCTTCAGAGCATTTGCTGCTTTCGTAGCTGAACAGTTCGGTTCCCAGCACCCACACTGTAGCTCAGGACAACTGAAACTCCAGCTCCAAAAGAACCAATACCTTCTTGTCTCTGCACAAACACACACGCACATGTACACGTGTGCACACACACATAGCTGGTGCGGTGGGAAAAGCCTGGCTTAGCTTTGTGGACTTCGAGAGTTGGTTCTGTGTCTTACAGTTACTATTTTTAGCTGTGTGCTTTTAACTGCCAAAATAACTGTTCTGAGATTAAAAAAAAAAAAGAGAGAGAACCAGGGGGAATCAGAAGCATCATGTAAGTATCAGTTATTTTTAGCCATTTCATAAAAATCAAGTTGGATACACATAGAGTCAGCTTGAGAAACAGCAGGAGAAACAAAGCTCATACTCATTTAGGAGAATTTCTGAATACATATTTTATATAGGACAAATTTAGTGAAGAATCTTAGTCACTGGGACGAGAAGGAGAAGGCAGCTTTGTCCTACTGAACAATTGCCGCAGCTTCACATCACTCCATCTTTTTGCCTTGAAGAAGGATTTCCTGTGACCTCAGTGTGATTTTCTGATCTCTCAGAAGCCTGTCTTTGCTAAGTCCTATGGAGTCCAGGCTTAGTTATTTGGAAACTTTATTCTCTTTCCTAAGTCAGAGGTCTCCACTAGGGTCACCCCCATACCCGCCATAGATTTTCAGCCTGTCTCAGCTATGGTTTGTCTTCTCTCTGCAAGCCCTCGGTCCTACTGCCCCCTTACCCTCCTCCCACACCAGATCCTCACCCTCATTTCCCTCAGCATTCCCTCTCCTGTCCTGTTTCCTCTCTTCAAGCACTTCCTCTCTATTCTATTTCACCTTTTCAGTGAGATTCATGTACCCTCCTTTGGACCCTCCTTGTTACTTAGTTTGTTTGGGTCTGTGAACTGTAGTATGGCTATCCTGTACTATATACCCTTATAAGTGAGTACATATCATATGTGTCTTTCTGGGTCTGGGTTACTTCACTCAGGATGATCTTTTCTAGTTCCATCCATTTGCCTGCAAATTTCATGACTTCCTTGTTTTTAATAGCTGAGTAATATTCCATTGTATAGATATGCCACAGTTTCTTTATCCATTCTTTGGTTGAGGGACATCTGGGTCATTTCCAATTTCTGGCTATTACAAATAAAGCTGTTATGAACATAGTTGAGCACATGTCCTTTATGTATGATAGAGCATCTTTTGGGTATATGTCCAGGAGTGGTATAGCTGGGTTTTGTGGTAGAGCTATTCCCAATTTTCTGATAAAGCACCAGATTGATTTCCAAAGTTGTACAAGTTTGCACTCCCATCAGCAATCGAGGAATGTTCCCCCCTTTCCACATCCTCCCTAGTATGTGCTGTCACTTGAGGTTTTGATCTTAGCCATTCTGATGGAATATAATAGTCATTTGATTTGCATTTCTTGGATGACTAATGATGCTGAACATTTCTTTAAGAAATGTGCTTAGAGATTCCTTTTTCGAGAATTCTATGTTTAGCTCTCTATCCCGGTTTTTGATTAAATTATTTCATTTATTGGTGTTTAATTTCTTGACTGCTTTATGTATTTTGGATATTAGTCCTTTGCCAGATGTAGGGTTGTTGAAGATCTTTTTTTCCAATGTGTAGGCTGTCATTTTGTTCTAATGACAATGTCCTTTGCCTTACAGAAGCTTTTCAGCTTCAAAAGGTCCCATTCATTAATTGTTGATCTTAGAGCCTGAGCTATTGGTGTTCTGTTCAAGAAGTTGTCTCCTGTGCCAATGAGTTCAAGGCTCTCTTCCACTTTCTCTTCTTATAGATTTAGTGTCTCTGGTTTCTTGTTCAGGTCCTTGATCCACTTGGACTTGAGTTTTGTGCAGGGTGATAAATATGGATATATTTGCTTTTTCTACACATAAACATCTAGGTAGACCAGCACCATTTTTTGAAGTTATGATCTTTTCTTTTTTTTTTCATTGTATGGTTTTGGCTTTTTTGTAAAAAAAAAAAAAGTGTTTGTAGATGTGTGGATTTATTTCTGGGTCTTCAGTTTGATTTCATTGATCCTCCAGTCTGTTTTTATGCCAGTACCATGCATTTTTTTATTACTGTTGCTCTGTAGTACAGCTTGCAATCAGGGATGGAGATAACCTCCAGAAGTTCTTTTCTTGTACCAGGTTTGTTTTAGCTATTCTGGGTTTTTGTTTTTCCATATGAAGTTGAGAATTACTCTTTCAAGGTAGGTCTATAAAGAATTGTGTTGGTATTTTTCTAGGAATGGCATTGAATCTGTAGATGGCTTTTTGGCAAGATTGCCATTTTCATTATGTTAATCCTACCAATCCATGAGCATAGGAGATCTTTCCATCTTCTGATATCTTCTTCAATTTCTTTCTTTAAAGACTTGACGTTCTTGTCATACAGGTGTTTTACTTGCTTGGTTAGAGTTACACCAAGATATTTTATATTTGTGGCTATTTTGAGGGGTGTTTTTTTCCCCCTAATTTCTTTCTCAGCCAGTTTAACATTTGTATGAAAAAGAGCTACTGATTTTTTTGATTATTTATTTTTATTTTTTAAATATCAGTTAGAGTTTATTAACTTTGTATCCCTGCTGTATCCTGCTTCCTCATTTCCTCCCAATCCCACCGTCCCTCCCTCATCTCCTCCCTGCCCCTTTCCAAGTCTACTGATAGGTGAGGACCTCCTCCCCTTTCATTTGACCCTGGTTTATCAGGTATCTTCAGGACTAGCTGCCAAGTCCTCCTCTGTGGCCTGTCACGGCTGCTCCTCCCTTGGGCGGGGGTGGGGGTGGGGGGGTCAAAGAGCCCGTCATTGAGTTCATGTCAGAAATAGTCCTTGTTACCCTTACTAGGGTACCCACTTGGATACTGAGCTACCATGGGCTACATCTGAGCAGATGTTCTAGGTTATATCCATACATGGTCCTTGGTTGGAGAAACAGTCTCATAAAAGACCCCTGTGCCCAGATATATTTGGTCCTTGTGGAGCTCCTGTCCTCTCCAGATCATATTAAGAGCTACTGATTTTTTTTTTGAGTTAATTTTGTATCCAACCATTTTGCTGAAGGTGTTTTTCAGCTGTAAGTGTTCTCTGGTAAAATTTTGGAGGTTACTTAGGGTGTATACTATCATATCCTCTGCGAAGTACAAATTTTTGACACGTTCCTTTCTAATTTGTATCTCTTTGATCTCCTGTAGTTGTCTTATTGGTCTAGCTAAGACTTCAAGTACTATGTTGAATAGATACTGAGATAATGAATAGCTTTGTCTTGTCCTTGATTTTAGTGGGATTGCTTTATGTTTCTATCCATTTAACTTGATATTGGCTATAGGCTTGCTGTACATTGCCTTTATTCTGTCTAGGTATAGGTCTTGCTTTCCTGATCTCTCCAAGGCTTTTAACATGAAGGGGTGTTGGACTTTGTTAAAGGTTTTTCAGCATCTGGTGAGATGATCATTTGTTTTGTTTTTCTTTCAGTGTGTTTATATGGTAGATTACGTTGATGAATTTTTGTATGTTGAGCCAGTCCTGCATCCCTAGGATGAAGCATACTTAATCATGGTGAATGATATTTTTGACGTGTTCCGTGTTCCTGGCTTTGGTTTGTGAGTATTTTATTGAGTATTTTTGTATCAATGCTCACAAGGGAAATCAGTCTGAAATTCGTTTTCTTTGTTGAGTCTCTGTGTGTCTTAGGTATCAGGGTGCCTGTGACCTCATAGAATGAGTTTGGCAATTTTCCTTTTTTCTCTATTTTGTGGAATAGTTTGAGGTGTATTGGTGTTAGTTCTTCTTTGAAGAATTCTGAAGTGAACCTCTCTGGCCTGTGGGTTTCTTTTTTTTTTTTATGACTACTTCTGTTTCCTTAGGGGTTATAGGTCTATTTAAATTGTTTACCTGATCTTGATTTTATTTATACTTTCCAATTTTGTGTCATATAGGATTTTGAAGTAAGACCTAAAGATTCTTTGGATTTCCTTCATGTCTATTGTTATGTTCCCCTTTTCATTTCTGATTTTGTTGATTTACACACTCCCTCTGTCTTTTAGTTAGTTTAACTAAGGTTTGTTTATCTTGTTGATTTTTCTCAAAGTACCAGAAGAAGTTAGACAAATGTCACTGAGGAATTCTGCTTGTGAATTTAGAATCTTAGGTAGTAGTAGACTAGCATCCTTTCTAGGAAAAGGCCTAGAGACACTATTGATTTCTATTTTTTAAAAAAGTGTAATCAACTATTTCTCATCTGTTAACAAAATTCTGTTTGCAAAGTTCTTCAGAACATCCACTCAGTAAACTAATCAATGAAATTAGAAAAGTGGACAATCTTAGGGTTGGAAAAAACTTCAAAAGCTCTGTGGACTAGTGAATTGCTCTATCTTGAGTTTTCTCTAACATCCTGAAAGTATCTTACAATATCTATCTGATCTTTCATCATAAACATACTTGGAGCTCTGGCTGGAATTCTCATGAAATTGAATTCATGAGAATTGGATTGAATTCATTGAATTGGATTTTGACTCCCCTGTGGTGCCTGGGCTCTTGTGCTTTTGATCTTTCACCTCTTAGAGAGCCTCATATCAGGTTGGATGTTCTGCTTTTAAAAACTTCCAACTCCTATCACAAACATCTAGGCGTGCGTGGAAATTGCAATGTCTGCTGCTGCTAAGAACCAAGAAATCCATTTCAAGGCTTATACATGAGCTGTAACACTGGCAGAATTAAGGGTTCTGATACAGGAAGCCTGCATGGGAGGGTGTCACCTGCTGCTGTTTTCACTTGCTTGCTGCTGTCTTGTGTCTTGAAAGACCAGCACTTAAAGAGCTTTCTCCGAAAATTGGGAACATCTCTACCTCAAAGACCCAGCTATGTCACTCCTGGGCATATAAAAGATGTTCCACCATACAACATGGACACTTGTTAAACTATGTTCATATTGGCTTTATTCATAATAGCCAGAAACTGAAAATAAACCAGATATCCCTGAACTGAAGAATAGGTAAAGAAACTGTAGTACATCTACACAATGGAGTACTATTCAGCTATTAAAAACAAGAACATCATGAACATTTCAGGCAAATGGATGAATCTGGGAAAGATCATCTTGAGTGAGGCAAACACTCAAAGGCAAACATGGTATATACTCACTTGTAAGTGCGTATTAGTCATATAATACAGGATAACCATACTATAATCCACAGACCTAAAGAAGCTAAAAAACAAGGAGGACAATAGGGAGGATGCTTAATTCTCATTCAGAATGGACACCAAAAGCCATTGAAGACCGGAAGCAGGACAGGAGCCTACTATAGATGTCCTCTGAAAGACTCTACCTAGCAGGGGGTTGAAGCAAATGCCAAGACTCACAGTCAAACTTTGGGCAGAGTGCAGAGTTTTATAGAAGACTTGGGGGATGAAATGACCTGGAGGGGACAGGAGCTCCACAAGAAGACCAACAGAGCCAACAAATCTGGGCCCAAAGGGGCCTGAAGAGACTGATGTGCCAACCAAGGACCATGCATGGAGAGGATCTAGACCCCCTGCTCAGATATAGCCAATAGGCAGCTCAGTCCCCATTTGTGTTCTCTAGTAAAAGGAACAGGGGCTGTTTCTGACATGGACTCTGTTGCTTGCTTCTTGATCACCTCCCCCTGGCAGAGCACCCTTGCCAGGCCACAGAGAAAGAAGATGCAGCCAGTCTTGATGAGACTTGATAGGGTGGGGTAGGTTGGTAGAGAAGATGGGCTCCCTCTTTCTGAGGATTAGGGGAGCAGTATGGGGAGAGAGAGGGAGGGAGGGTGGGACAGAGATGAGATGAGGGAGGAAGCTATGATTGATGTAAAGTGAATAAAATAATAAATTTAAATTAAAAAAAGAGCTTTTCCTTGTGTATCCACAACTTCTATCTGGGTAGATCAGTCGGTTGGTAACATAGATCTGATTTGATCTGATCTGTTCAACCTCAGGGAAGAATAAGGTCATATCTCTTCACTAAAACTTTTAAGCTTTCATTTTCACTAAGTCATATTCTCTCTCTACCTACAGATTTAAAGTTTGGTTCTCAGAACAAAATTTTGATTTATAAGCACCAAATTTCAGGTTCTAATTTTTATAACTTGTTTCTTACAACATAAACTACACAGCCTATCCATTTTATATTTTCTTTACAGTTTTAATTTTCTTTAATTAAAGACCATAGTTTTATATATTGATTTCTACTAGGGATATTCAATAATTTCTAGAATTTTATTCTATATAAAAAGTAGATTATATATCTGCCTTCTTACCTCCTGTCCAAAGGATACTTTTGGCAGATTTAGAAAAATTTTTTAATATATTTATTTTTATATCAATCACAGGTTAGGTACTTTGCATCCCAGGCGTAGCCCCCTCCTTCATTCCCTCCCACCCTCCCACTCCCTTCCTCATCTCCCTCCTCCCCGCCCACTCCAAGTCCACCAACAAGGGAGGACCTCCTCCCCTTCCATCCAACCCCCGCTCATCCTGTCTCCTCAGGGCTGGCTGCAATGTCCTCCCCTGGGATCTAGCCAGTCTGTCACTCCCCAGCTTGTATGGGAGAGGGTCAAAGAGTCAGCCATCATGTTCATGACTGAAACAATCCCTGTTTCTCTCACTAGGGTCTTCAGTCCTACACCGAGCTATCATGGGCCCCATCTGTGCGGGGGTTCCAGGCCACATCCACACATGGTCCTTGATTGTAGAAACCGTCTCATACAAGACCCCTGTGCCCTGCTCAGTTTGGTCTTTGTGGAGCTCTTGTTCTCCCCAAGTCTCACCAACCTCCCCCAGATCTATCGTTACTTCTCGCCCTCTGCCAAAGTCTTGATCGCCAGTCTTAATATCTGCTCTGATACATAGCTACATTGACCCCCCCAGAGGTCCTCCTTGGCATGCTCCTGTCCTGTTGCTTGTTTTCTCCTCTACTCAATGTCCATCCCATTTGTTCATCCAAACAAGCATTGATCATACCAACCTGGGTCCTCCTTCCTGTATATCCTCTCTAGGTGTGTAGATTTCAGCTTGACCTTCCTACC
>JAQQSO010007718.1:0-10441 GCA_028658305.1 Pachyuromys duprasi | reverse complement strand
CAGTTCCAGGATCTTCTCCATTTGTGCCTTCTTTATAGGTTCTAATTCTGTTTGCATGCTTTGTATTGTTTCCTTCATCTGATTGACTGTGTCTCCTATTTTGGTTGTTTCCTCTCTGTCTATCTTTAGTTGTTCCTGTATGTGGGCAGTTAAATCCTTCTTAATTTCCTTGAGGGCCTTGTTCATTTCTTCTTTTTGTGCCTCCTTTTGTTCCTCTAATATCTGCATAATTATAGCTTTAATATAATTTTCCTGTGTCTCTGCTGCATTAAAATCTCTATTGCTTTTGGGTGTTTCTGGTGGGGCCATGGTGTCCTGATTTTTGTTGGGTGAGTTCTTATGCCGATTTCTGGGCATTTGTTTACATATAATCAAGTAGCTGTTTGTGCTTTAAGGCTGAACTTCAGACTGGAACTGTCAATCTCTTCTGTCAGGAGTACTCTTCAAGAAGATCAGGGAGTTCTAGTGGCTTGATAGTGTGTGTTGTGGCCTCAGTTGAACTCTGTTGTGGGATCTGTGTGCCTGGCTTCGTGCTCTGTGCTAGAGGCTGTGAGCACCACAGGCTGGTCTCCCCTCTAGTATGGAGGTTTAGCTCTTCTCTCTGTGCCAGAGGCTGCGTGTCCCCCTTTGATATGGCTGCTGGGGGCGCTGCTCTGGTCAGGATGCTCTGAGCTCTGCCCTGAGCTTGCTGCTAAAGGCTCTCTTCTGTACTGGAGCCTTGGCACCTCCTTCTGGGTCAGGGGCTATGCACCATGGTCTGAGATGGTATGTGGGGCACCTCGGTCTGGACCTGATACTATGAATCCCAATCTGGGGTGGTGGCTGAGTGTGCCTAGGGGTGTGGGTCTGACCGATGTAGCCTGCAGTATCTGGGTGAAACTCAGTCCATCCGGGGTACCGTGTGCCCCAGCCCAAAGTGGCGGCCGCTGGCACAGTGGGTTGTGCGCCCACTTAGTGCAGCCCGCAGTATCTGGGTGAAACTCAGTCCGTCTGGCGTACCGTGTGCCCCAGCCCAAAATTGCGGCTTAGGCGCCTAGCCCGGCTGTGCGCAGCCTGTCACCCTCCGGAGTTTTTCCTGGGAATAGCTGGGTGTCCCTTGGACTTTTCCACTTGATTTCCCCACCATAGGAATTCCGCTCACCTGGCAGTCGCAAACACTGGTGTTTTAGGTCCAAGATCTCAGTCTCCCAGTCGCTATGCCTATACTACTGTCCTGCTCCTCAGACACAGTGTCCTCCTGGGGCAGCCATCTTGGATCCTCCTGTTTATAGATTTTTTATTGATTATTTTTCGATGTAATTTCATCAGGAATATTAGCCTATATTTTATAACTTTTGCTGTCTTTACCTGGTTTGGAGATTAGAATGTTACGGGGTTTGTAGAAGGAGTTTGAGTGCTCCTCTTCCCTCCTTCATTCCTTCCTTTCTTTCTTCCTTCCTCATTCCTTCATTTATTTATACTAGTTTAATAAGGAGTTGCTAATGATCTTTAAATGCCTGGGATTTATTTTTTAAGCTGAAAGGTTTTCATTACAATTTCAATTTCTTTACTAGTTATGGGTTTCTTTTAAAAAATCTTTTTTTGTTGTTTAACTTCAGCGCCTTCACTTAATCCAAAAATTTATCCATTTCTTTTAGATTTTCTAACTTAATGGAGTACAGGTTTTAAAAATAGTCCTTTAAAACATTGTGAATTTCTTTAATGTTTGTTGTAAAGTTCCCCGATGGTTTCTGGCTCTGTTAAATTGTGTCCTTTCTTTTTTTATTTCTTTTGAATGGTTGAGACAGAAGCCTGTCAATTTTCTTCATCTTGTCAAATAATCATTTCCTAGATTTGTTGGTGTTTGTATTATCGTCTTTGTTTTTATTTCATTGATTACTGCCCTCATTTTTATTATTTCTTTTTGTTGAATGGTTTTAGACTTGGTTTCTACATGTTTTTGCAGCTTTTTAGTTGAGTCATTAAGTAATTAATTGGTACTCTTCTGATTTTTTTTAAACATAGGTACCTAGAGATGTATATCTCCCTCATGGGTCTGCTTGTAGTGCCCCAGAGGGATTGCTGTGGTATGTGCTTTTATAATTATTTAGTTCAAGATTTTTATCTTTTTCTTTCTTGGTTGTGCTTTGAATCATTCATCATTCAGTAATAAGTTCCTTAATCTTCATGAATTTGTATATTTAATAGGTATTTGTTTTCTGTCAATTTTAAGTTTTATTGAATTGTGGTTACATAAAATAAAAGAAGTAACTTCAGTGTTACTGAATTTGAAATAAAAGTTCTATGTGTCACAAAAAAAATGCTCTTTTTTGGAAAACCTTCTATGTGCTGCTGCATAGAATGTACATTCTTTGGTGTCTGGTTGGAAATTCCTGTAGATACCTATTAAAACCAGTTGTGATGGCGTCCAAATGGCGACAACTAATGTGCACCAAATCTGAGGGGCACAGAATCCAAAACTCCAAAAATGGTAAGAGGAGGGGCAGCTGAAAACAGAACATCCACATTGAGGCTTCCTGGGGGAGAAAGGATGCCTGTGAGCTGGAATAGTTCAGATCCAGGTCACCTGCGGTAGTCCCTGGGGACTGAGAGTGGCAAATATTCAACCCTGCTGCACTTCCCCTTCCCCCAAGCACAGACCTCCCTGCTCAGCAGAGGTTGCCTGGAGTGGCCACTGCACAAACACAAGCTTCCATGCTTGGAGACTGAGGCTACAGAGGCAGGCCTCCCAGGTCTGCAAGCTGCAGCTGGCAGATGTATGGGCCTCCTAGGTCTGCAACTGAAGCAGGGCAGCAAGTAGCCAAGGCAGGTGCCTCTGTGCTTAGTGACTGCGAATAAAGAGGTGGCTACCCCAAGTACAGGTCTCCCGGCTCAGCAACCAAACAGTTGACACCACTGAGCTGACAGATCTCCTACACTCTCAGACAATTAGGAATAGTGCTACCTCAAGATGCAACTATACCACTCTAGGCACATATCCAAAACATGCTCAAGTATACAACAAAGATATTTGCTCAATCATGTTTGTAGCAGCCTTATTTGTAAGAGCCAAAAGCTAGAAACAACCCTGATGTCCCTCAGTTGAGGAATAGATACAGAAATTGTGGTTCATTTACACAATGAAATACCACTCAGCAACTAAAAACAAAGAAATCATGAAATTTTCAGGCAAATGATGGGAACTAGAAAACATTATCCTGAGTGAGGTATCCCAGAAGCAGAAAGACACACATGGCATATACTCACTTATAAGTGGATATTAGACCTGCAATATAGGATAAACATACTAAAATCTGAACACATAAGGAAGCTAAGCAAGGGGAGATCCAAGATGGCGGCCCGGGAGGACACTGTGTCTGAGGAGTAGAACAGCAGTGTCATCACAGCCTCCAGGAGACTGACCTCCGGGACCAAAATCATCAGCATTTGTGATTGTAGGTGAGAGGAAATCCTACAGTGAGGAAATCAAGTGGGAAGGTCCTTGGGACACACAGTTTGAGTGACTGGTGGGCACACATCTGCCAGACTTGATCCATGGCACCATCAGCTGCCAACCCGGACTGGGACACAAAGTCTCTGGTCTAGACTGAGGTGCCCCCAGATACCATCCCAGAACAGGGTACAAAGCCTCTGACTCAGAAGGAGGTGCCAAGCCTCCAGACCAGACCAGAGCCCTTAGCTGCAAGCCCAAGTCAGAGTGTGGAGCTTTCAGACCAGAGCAGCACCCCCAGCCACCATCTCAAACAGGGACACTCAGTTTCTGGCACAGAGTGAGGTGCCAAGCCTCCAGACCAGAGTGGCAACCAGCCTGCAGTGCTCACAGCTTCTAGCACAGAGCATAGAGCCGGACACACAGAGCCCACAATAGCATACGTGTCCCGCCCACAACATCACCCACTGAACTCAGAGCCCAGCCGGCTGAGCCTGCCACAGATTGAAGACCACTGGGAATTCAGGAAACCCGAGCGGATGCCTGGTGCCCACAATCTGTGCTTGCTAAACGCGCTAACACCCACATCCCCTCCTGTGCTTGCCCCCAAACCCGATAGCCCAATCATATACACTTTCTATCACTCCCCTTCAAGACACCTTCCGAGCACGCTGGTGCACACACACACACGTACACACATGAACACACACACACTTACTCCCCCTCCCGCCACCCCCACCCCCCGCAACAACAATACTGTGCCAGCTGCTTTTCATCCCTAAAGCAATAACAGACACTCTCAAACCACTGGACCTCCCTGATCTTCCTGAAGAATATTCCAGATACCAGAGATTGACAGTTCCAGTCTGAAGTTCAGCCTCAAGGAACAAACAGCTTCAAATCTCAACGTAAGAATTCACCCCACAAAAATCAGGACACCATGGTCCCACCAGCAACACCCAAAATCAATGAGATTTTAATTCAGTGGAGACACAGGAAAATTATGTTAAAGCTATGCTTATGCAATTACTAGATGAAAAAAAAAAAGGAAATGAACAGGGCTCTCAAAGAAATACAGAAGAATATAACTGCCCACGCAGATGAACAATTAAAGACATACAGAGAGGAAACAAACAAAAAAATAGGAGCCACATTCAATCAGATGAAGGAAATGGTACAAAGCATGAAAACAAAATTAGAATCTATAAAGAAAACACAAACAGAAAAAAACCTGGCACTGGAGAAACTAGAGAAAAGATCAGGAACCACAAAGGTAAGCATCACCAATATAATACAAGAGATGGGAGAGAGAATCTCGGGAGCTGAAGATACACTTGTTGAAATCGATTCCTCACTCAAAGAAAAAGTAAAATTGGAAAAGTACCAAACACAAAACATCCAAGAAATCAAGGACGCCATGAAAAGATGAAACCTAAGAATAATAGGAATGGACGATAAGAACACTCCAGGCTCCAAGGACAGGAAAAGATATATAGTTTTGGACTTCTTTTTTATTTCTTTTTTTCTTTTTTAATTTTTTATTAATTACACTTTATTCACTTTGTATCCCCCATAAACACCTCCCTCCTCCACTCATATTCCCACTTTCCCTCCCCCTTCTCCACATGTGCCCCTCCCCAAGTCCAATGATAGAGAAGGTCTTCCTTTCCTTCCTTTTACTCCTAGTCTATCAGTTCTCATCAGGAGTGGCTGCATTGTCTTCCTCTGTGGTCTGGTAAGGCTGCTCCCCCATCAGGGTGAGGTGATCAAAGAGCAGGACAATCAGTTATTTTCAAAGGCAGTACCTATTCCCCTTATTATGGAACCCACTTGGATACTGAACTGCCATGGGTTACATTTGTGCAGGGGTTCTAGGTTTTCTCCATGCATGGTACTTGGTTGGAGTATCAGTCTCAGGAAAGATCCCTGTGCTCAGATTTTTTGGATCTGTTGCTCTCCTTGTGGAGCTCCTGTCCTCTCCCTTTCACACTATTTCCCACATCTTTCAGAGAATTCCATGCACTCTGACCAACAGTTGGCTATAAGTCTCAGCATCTGCTCTGATATTCTCAAGTGCAGAGACTTTTTAAGAAAATCATAGAAGAAAATTTTCCCAACTTAAAAAAGAGATGTCGATAAACATACAAGAAGCCTACAGAACACCAAATAGACTAGACCAGAAAAGAAATATCTCTCGTAACATCATAGTCAAAACACTAAACTTAAAAAATATTAAAAGCAGCAAGGGAAAGGGTCAAGTGACATATGAAGTTAGACCGATCAGACTCACACCAGACTTCTCATCAGAAACTATGAAAGCCAGAAAAAGCCTAGGCAGAGGTCATGTAGTCTTTAAGGGAACACAGATGCCAACCAAGACTACTATACCCAGCAAAGCTTTCAATCAACATAGATGGAGAAAACAAAATATTCCATGATAAAACAAAATTTAAGCAATATCTACACAGCAGACGGCTGGAAACAATCAAACTCAGGACTGAAATCCAATCAATTAGAAACAAATAAAACTATTCAAAGAATCAATGAAACCAAGAGCTGGTTCTTTGAGAAAATCAACAAGATAGAAAAGCCCCTAGCCAAACTAACAAAAAGGCAGAAAAAAACTACCCAAATCAGCAAAATCAGAAATGAAAAGAGGGACATAACAACAGACACTGAGGAAATCCAAACAATCATTAGGTCTTACTACAAAAGCCTATATGCCACAAAATTTGAAAATCTAAATGAAATGGACAATTTTCTTGAGAGATTCCACCTACCTAAATTAAGTCAGATCAGGTAGAAAGATTGAATAGACCTGTATCCCCTAAGGAAATAGAAGCAGTCATCAACAGCCTCCCTTCCAAAAAAAGCCCTGGGCCAGAGAATTTTAGTACAGAATTCTACCAGACCATCAAAGAAGTGCTAACTCCAGTTCTCTCTAAAGTATTCCACAAAATAGAAACAGAAGGAAAATTAGCAAACTCATTCTATGAAGCCACAGTCACTTTGATTCCTAAACCACACAAAGACACCCACCCCCCAAAAGAGAATATCAGACCTATCTCTCTTATGAACATTGATGCAAAAATACTCAATAAAATACTTGCAAACCAAATACAAGAACCCATCAAAGATATCATCCACCATGACCAAGTGGGCTTCATCCCACACATGCAAGAGTGGTTCAATATACAAAAATCCATCTATGTGATCCACCATATAAAAAACTGAAGGAGAAAAACCACATGATCACCTCCCGATGCCGAAAAAGCATTCAACAAAATCCAACATATATTCATGATTAAAGTCTTGGAAAGATTAGGGATACAAGGCACATACCTAAACATAGTGAAGGCAATATACAGCAAGCCTATAGCCAACATCAAACTCAATGGAGAGAAACTTAAAGCAATCCCACTCAAATCAGGAACAAGGCAAGGCTGCCCATTGTCTCCATATCTCTTCAACATAGTACTTGAAGTCCTAGCTAGAGCAGTAAGACAACTAAAGGAGATGAAAGTGATACAAATTGGAAAGGAAAAAGTCAAAGTATCACTATTTCCAGATGATCTGATAATATAGATCTAATAATATACATAAGCAACTGCAAAAATTCAACCAGAGAACTCCTTCAACTGATAAATACCTTCAGCAAAGTGGCTGGATACAAAGTCAACTCAAAAAAATCAGAAGCCCTCCTGTACACCAAAGACAAAAGGGCCGAGAAAGAAATTAGGGAAACAACACCCTTCACAATAGCCACTAGTAACATAAAGTACATTGAGGTGACTCTAACCAAGCAAGTGAAGGACCTGTTTGAAAAAAATTTCAAATCTCTGAAGAAAGAAATTGAAGAAGATATCAGAAGATGGAAAGGCCTCCTATGCTCATGGATTGGTAGGACTAACATAATGAAAAGGGCCATTCTGCCAAAAGCAATCTACATATTCAATGCAATTCCCATCAAAATACCAATACAATTCTTTACAGAGCTTGAAAGAAAATTTCTCAATTTTATGTGGAGAAACAAACAAACAAACAAACAAACAAACAGAATTTCCAAAACAATCCTGTACAAGAAGAGATCATGTGGAGGTATCTCCATCCCTGACCTCAAGCTGTACTACAGAGCAATAGTAATAAAAACTGCATGGTATTGGCATAGAAACAGAATAGTGGATCAATGGAACTAAATAGAAGACCCAGAAATAAACCCACACACCTATGGAAACTTGATTTTCGACAAAGAAGCCAAAACCATTCAATGAAAAAAGACAGCGTCTCCAACAAATGGTGCTGGTACAACCGGATGTCTATATGCAGAAAAATGAAAATAGATCCATATTTACCACCCTGCACAAAACTAAAGTCCAAGTGGATCAAAGACCTCAACATAAAACCAGACACACTAAACCAGTTAGAAGAAAAAGTGAGGAAGACCCTAGAACTCATAGCCATAGGAGACTTCTTCCTGAACAGAACACCAACAGCACAGGCTCTAGTATCAACAATAAATAAATGTCTTCCTCTGTGGCCTGGTAAGGCTGCTCCCCCCTCAGGTGGAGGTGATCAAAGAGCCAGCCCATGAGTTCATGTCAGAGACTGTCCCTGTTCCTATTTCTGGAAACCCTCTTGGACAATGAACTGCCATGGGCTACATCTGAGCAGGGGTTCTAGGTTATCTCCATGCATGGTCCTTGGTTGGAGTATCAGTCTCACAAAAGACCCTTAGGCCCAGATTTTTTGGTTCTGTTGCTCTCCTTTTGGAGCTCCTGTACCCTCCAGGTCTCTCTCTCTCTCCCCTTTCTTTCATAAGATTCCCTGAACTCTGTCCAAAGTTTGGCTCTGACTCTCAGCATATGTTTTGATACCCTGCTGGGTAGAGTCTTTCAGAGGCCCTCTGTGGTAGGCTCCTGTCCTGTTCTCTGTTTTCTCCCTCTTCCAATGCCCATCCCGTTTGCCTTTCTGAGTGAGGATTGATCATCTTACCCAGGGTCCTCCTTGATTAGCTTCTGTATGTGTTCAGATCTTAGTATGATTATTCTATATATTTGTCTAATATCCACTTACAAGTGAGTATTTGCCATGTGTCTTTCTGCTTTGGGATACGTCACTCAGGATGATCTTTTCTAGTTCTCACCATTTGCCTGAAAATGTCATGGTTTCCTTGTTTTTAATTGCTGAGTAGTTATTTTATGGAATAGTAAACAAACAGTTGATACCAATTAATTTTGATGTTTTGTTTTGTTCAGATGACATATCTAATGGATAAAGTGGATATTGAAATCAGCTACTATTAATGGATTGACATTAATCTGTGTCTTCAATTCCATTATTCGATGATTTGTGAAACTGGTGTCACAGAGTTTTGTTCATCTCTCTTAACAAAACTGTCTTCTTAGTTAACTGTCTCCTTAATTAGAATTAATTGTCCATCTTAATCTCATCTGATTAGTTTCAGTTTGAAGTCTACTTTGTCAGATATTATGACATCAATATAGCCTTGCCTTCTTATCCTACTGAAGTAATTTTGCTGATCCTTTTCCTCTGAACCCTTTAATATAGTTCTTCATGTTGTGTGACCCTCAACTATATAACTGCCACTTTATAACTGTAGTTTTGTTGCTTTTATGAATCATAATATAAATATCTGACATGCAGGATATGTGATGCGTGACTCCCAAAGCAATCATGACTCAAAATTGAGGAACACTGCTCTTAGGCTATATATATCTCTAAAACTGAGATGTGTATCTTGGAGGCGACATCCACATGGCTTTTGTTTCTTGATCCATTCAGTCATTCTGTCTTTTGACTGGAGAACTGAGCCTATATTTATAGAAAGTTATTACAGAGATATGTGTGTATTGTGGTCATAGTATTGTTGATTTGGGGTATTGTTTGTGCTCTCAGTGTTCATTTGAATTTTAGTTTAATAATAATATCTTCACATTTCTTTCCACAATCTCTTTACTATGCAATGTTCATTCCTTTCTGTAGTTATAAATATTGCTTTCTGTCTTTTCTTTAGGTTTGATTTATTGGTTATACACTTTTTAGGCTGCTTATGTTATTGCAGAATTTCTTTGTCCTTCAATCATATAGTTTTGCTGATTGTTTTATTCCAGGTGTTGCTCCAGGTTCTTCTGTCCTTCAAAGTTTCCACTGAGAATTTAGAAATTATTCTAATAGTTTTTTTTTATTATGTGCTACTTGCATTTTTTTATTCTTTGCAGATCTCAATACACTTTCTTGTTCTGTCTCCTTAATGTTTTAACTATGATTACCAGGAATATTTTCTTTTATCTATTAGGTGTTTTGCATGCTTCTTGTGTTTGTATGGGTGCGTCTTTCCTTAGTTTGGGGAAGTTTTCTCCTATAATGTTATTGAAGACTTGGTTTGTACCACAGATATGGTATTCTACCTAGTCTCTGACTATAATTCAAAGGTTTGAGTTTTTTATGGTGTCCCACATTTCCTCTGTGTTTCTTTCCTGTTTTTTTAATCATGTTCCTTCTTTATTTAGTTTAGATCCTCTAATTTCTCTTCACAACCTGTAGTCTATGTTCTGCTTAAGTGCACCTCCTTGTTTCTATCTTCTTACTGAATTTAGTTCTCAAATATTGGATTATCTTTATCATTTCCATCATACTTATATTTTTATTTTCTTTTTTTTTCTTTTTTTTTAAATTTATTTATTTTTATCTCAGTCACAGTTTAGGTACTTTGAATCCCAGGCGTAGCCCCCTCCCCCATTCCCTCCTACCCTCCCACTCCCTCCCTCATATCCTTCTTCCCCGCCCCCTCAAAGTCCACCAACAGGGGAGGACCTCCTTCCCTTCCATCCAACCCCAGCTTATCCTGTCTCCTCAGGGCTGGCTGCAAAGTCCTCCCCTGGGATCTAGCCAGTCTGTCACTCCCCAGCTTATATGGGGGAGGGTCAAAGAGTCAGCCATCAAGATCATGACTGAAACAGTCCCTGTTTCCCTGAATAGGGTCTTCAGCCC
>JAQQSO010007717.1:0-10441 GCA_028658305.1 Pachyuromys duprasi | reverse complement strand
AAGGAGGGAGGGAGGGAGGGAGGGAAGGAGGGAGGGAGAGGGAGAGGGAGAGGGAGAGAGACAGTGTGTGTTAGAGTTGCACTGTGCGGCTGAACTTCATTAAACCTCATTCATGCTAGTAAACACTGTATGTCCAACCATCCACCTATTATACACTATTCTTCCTCCAATTTTTGTGCTTAACCACTTAGCCTCACCAAGGCTCACTCATGGACGTTTAGCAACTTTTGAGATATGGAAAGTTTTCAATAAGGTCACTTCTGTTCTCTACTATTTACTCTTAACACTATCCTGTATAAATAGTTATTGGTTTTCGTTGACATTGATTCTGTCATTGGCCAAATTTATTACTTTTTCTTTTAATTTAAATTTTTAATAATGTATTCAATTTACATACAGATTGTAGCCTGTTCCCTTATCTCCTCCTGGTCCCAACCACCATCCCCTCCCCCCCATCCCTCTCCTCTAGTCCTCAGAAAATGGAAGTCTTCCTCCCTTACCATCTGACCCCAGCCTATCAAATCTCATCAGGACTTCCAGCATCCTCTTCCTCTGTGGCCTGGTAAGATCATCCTGCCAGGAGAACGTGATCAAAAGTCAGCAACAAAGTCCATGTTAGAGATAGCCCCTGTGGAGACTGAGTTGCCTCTTGACTACATCTGAGAGGGGTCTAGGTCCTCTCCATGCATAGTCCTTGGTCGATGCATTAGTCTCTGCAGGCCCCATGTACTGTGGTTTGGTGGCTAGTTTTTCTCTTTGTAGAGCTCCTGACCACTGTCTGTCATCCGATGCCCCCACTCTTCCATAAGAATCCCTGAGCACTGCCCAAGTTTGGCTGTGAGTTTGAGCATCTGCTTTGATCCCCTGATGGCTGTAGTCTTTCAGAGAAAATCTATGGTAGACTCCCATCCTATTCCTTCTCTTCAACTCCTTCAGGTATCTATTCTATTTGCCCTTCTGAATGAGAAACATCCTCCCTTGGGTGCTCCTTTTTTTTTTTTTTTTTTTTTTTAGCTTCTTTAGTTCTGTGGCTTGTAGTATGGTCATTCTTTATTATAGGGATAATATCTGTTTATAAGTGAGTGTATACGATGTGGGTCTTTCTGGTTCTGAAATACCTCACTCATGATCATCTTGTCTAGTTTCATCTGTTTGCCTGGAAATATAATGATTTCCTTGTTAAATTTTTAGAAAATTGTGTAGAGCAGTGTGATATTAAGACACAACTGAAAACATGAATTTCACATGAAGCAACCATTCTTGGATCAGATATAAATTAGACCTAATTATGAGATGCTAGGAAGATGGAGCTGTGGACCTGCAGTGTTGCTAATGGGATTCTGTGGAGGTATGTTCTGGGCTATGGAAAATGAGGTGATAGGTGGCAATTATCATTAGTGACTTTTGAATAAAGATGTTGTAGTCTTCTCACTCATTAGACCAAACAGTTCAGTGGTCATTACAAGTGGCTGTAAAAAGGCACTGAAATGCTGCCTGAGAGGGAGTATTGCTTATTACCACAAAAACCTATTATTTCCGTAATGGTGGTGTGATTAAGAAGTCAGCATCCGGCGTCATCTCCCATCAGCTGTGTTGGTTTTAAAAGCTTGTGGCAGTGGTCACAAATCAAACTTGCAATAGTTTCTGTACCTTCAATAGGACGTGCATGACACATGCTATTTTCTTTTCCAGCTGTGACTTTAATTTGAATATTACCAGGGACAGGTCAGAACAGATCTGCTATAAATCACTCCAAAAGTGTGTGAGAGTCGGGTGCCCACAAACAGCACCCTTTATGAAAAAGAGGCAGTGGCTGTACAGTCACAGCTCCTTACAAATCTCTCTGGAACTACAACAGGAATATGGGTTGTCATTTCTCCTCCCCCCCCCCCATACACACTGGTTGCAAATAAAGCACATGATGCTTTGTTGAAAAGTAATACATCATTTCATGAGAGAGAAGAAAGAAAGAAAGAAAAAAAAAACAGCACCCAGATTCAATGCCAGGGGAAGAAACTGCAGAGACCATACTGTAAATTAAAAGATATAAAAGTTGTCCTAAAGGACATTATGCTTAAGGAAACAAATTCTCATTATTCTGAGTAAGACTTTGAATTTTACAGTCTGACCTAAACGACAATTATAATTGGGTATTTACAATGAAAAATATGTAGAAAACCTACAAGCAATAAGTCAGTGATTATGCACTTGCAAAAACATGTGCTCGGCATTTTTTTTTAATTCCCTAATTAAATCCTAATTAGGATGTGCGGTGGAGTGTTAATTTTTGCTAGCTATACCTCCAGGGCACTTTTTTTTTACACCTTCAGGAGTGTAAGCTTATTCAGATATGTAAAAGATAATTATCAATAAAAAAAAATGAACGGCCACATTGTTTGCTTGGAGAGTTGCTTATGAGCAGTTTCTTTCTTCTTCTGCCAAAACAAGGCACAGAGACCTTTGGATTCTCATGACAAGTTAAGTCTTCCTTAGCTGCAATAACTGCTCCATTGGCCATTGTATATGCGAAACATGGCTGTATCATCCTGTTGAGATAGCTTTAGTAAAAGGAGACAGGACTGTATCTAGAACACCAAGGAAGTGGGTGAACATCCAAGCACATGTCTTCAAATTAATTCCCCAAATAACTAAGATAACCTACAGAAAAATCTAACCTGGGCACATGGGAGCTCACAGAGACTGAACCACCAACCAAATAGCTTACATACACTGAACTTAGGTAGCAAATGTATAGCTTGGACATTAAGTGGATCCCTTAACAACAGCTGTCTCTACATCTGTTCCCTGCCCTGGGTCATTGTCCCCTAGCTGGGCTGCCTTCTCAGTCCCAGATAGAAGAGCATGTGCTCAGTCTTAACATGACTGGAGACACAGGATGGGTTGGTATCAATTGGGGTCTCCCATTTCCAGAAAAGCATGAGGGGGGAATGAGAAGAGAAACATGTGGGGTGTTCCTGGGAGGAGAGGGGATATAAAGTGATTAAATAAATAAATAAATAAATAAATAGACAGATAAATAAATATAGAAATGGAGAGGGAAAGAACTAAGATCCCAATGTGAAACCATTGTCTCTGGCTCTGAATCAAGTTTTTACACTTCAGTTTGATGTTAGATTAAGCAAACATGTTTGTGATTAGAATTGCATCATTTTTAACCACTGTGTCAAGATCTTATTGGAGGGACGTTAACTGGTTTCCCACCTGAATTCATCCTTGTGACATTATTTTGTTTCAAACCATTAACATGTTTCCTCATTCTCTCTTTCGGGTTGATAAGATTTTTGGTTATCTTAGGTGTTATAAACTCAAGCTCTAATGATAAGCATGCAGTCTAGAAATGGAAGCAGCCACAGTTTTAGAAGGATAATGATAAGGCTCTGACAATATTAGCAAAGCACTGCTAAACAGCATGTGTTAATTCCTATACATTTTCCCTTTCCCTACTGCCCCCACAACCACTGTCTGGAACAAAAAACAGCAGAGTCAATTAAACCACAGTTCGTGTAGTTTTCAATGAATTCCATGTACAAAAACCTAGACAAGGGAACATTTTTTTCTTATAAGATCTAACTTCATTTTCATTGCATATTTATTGTTCACAGTATCAGTTTTAAAGGATAATCTCATAATAATATTTGACACAATTCATGTCCTACTTGTGGATGGATAAAGCCCATTTTCTTCATCTTTGGGTGGACCCTTAGAGTGGTTCAATGTTTGGCCATAATGTCGATGTGCTAATATTTCTGTGATGTGTTGGCATGGATTCATTATAGTAAATACTCAGGATTATATATGTGACTTCATTTTCTTTGTGTGAGAGTATGTGAGGCCTACAATTTTTTTCTTGGCCTATTGCAGACTAATGATCATAGTTCTCTTGTTGATGGGGTAGTGTAGAAAAGAGGGCTTCAATACTACTTCCATACAAGTTTTCACAGTGCTTCTAAGGTATTGTGCAAGCTGCTGGGAGAAAAAAGAAAGGCATCAATGGGCTGAGGTAGCTCTGGACTATGAATTCTACACTACCGACATTCAAGAAAATTCATACTCACTCAAGCACTGATGGTGTAAGTATTATAAGGCTAATGCTTTCCCATTGGATTTGGGGCCCTTTCTCCGGGAGGAATTTCATTTCTGGTACAGTAAACTTGATGAAAAAAAAGTCCATGATTAAGAGAGCATAGGTTTTGTGCCAAGGGCCCTTCCAGTGATGTTTCACTAGCTGGTCATATTGATAAACTACCCTTTACATATTTATTTTTAAAACCATACATGTGTGTTACTCTCACAAAGAAATCTCTTTGTCAAGAGGTAGTTCTTAATGCATAAGGCTTTAATTCATCAAAGTGCTACAAGTAAGTAGCTGTGATTGCTCAGCTGTAGACGGGTCATCTGTACCTACATACCTCTACTGAAGGTTCAGAGAATATCATAAAAGAAAAAGATATAAAGTCTTTCAGAGCTGGACGGTAGATAGAAAGCTGTGAAATGCTGTCCTCTGCCAAAGGCATGCAGGTTGTGCTGCTCAAATCATAGCAGTTGCAACTTCATGCAAAAGACCTGCCCAAAATCATGACAGTCAGAATTTTAGAATGAATACTGAAAGCTTCCAGGGTGTATGCTGAGGAGCTATTTACAATTTACATTTGTTGAGAGAGGTGATCAGTTTGTAGATATGGCCATTGATAGATTTCTCGTAATCCACAGGATGACCGCATTCTGTCATATACATGGAAAATATTAATGTGACAAAACAGATAAATGATAATGATAATAATAATACAGGGAATTAAACTGGGAAGATGAAATAATATTGATTCCTGGAGATATTTGAAGGAAGTAGTGAAGTGTGAATATGATTAAAATATTGTGTACATGTATAAATTTTTACAGAATAAAAATTAATACAATTGCTGTATATTAAATAAAATAAAACAAAATAAGATATTGCCATGATGAAGAGAGAAAATGGTGAGGACCATGAATAATTTCTAAGAAAAGAAATTTCCAGTGCAAATTTTCCATTAACACACATACACACAGACATACACACAGCCTTTACATACAAAATATTGAATTTGCTGGGCTAGAGCCATGACTCAGTAGATCAGAGCACTTGCTACTTTTTCAGCAGACACATATTTAGTTCCCACCACTAGAAAATTAGGTCATGTTGGGAGTATTAAGAGAATAACCTCTACTATCTTAACTTATGGCACCCTACTTTTTGCTCTGTTGGCTAAGTTGTCTCATTATGAGCTACATGATTCTGTGCAGCAGGATCTAAGAAAAAAAGTATATTATTCATAGAATCACATTAAGAAAAAAGGAATATAATTATTTTATCATGGAGTGAAGGTATTTTTGCAAAAATGCTCATTGAGTGGGATGCACAGGTCTGTGAGTAGTCACATCCCAATGTGACAGATGGAAACGCTTGTGTTCATGGATGCTGAGAGACTCAGCATGGTTTCTACAGCATCATAGTCATGATTTGAATATAGTTATGAGCCTGAATCTTTTCCTATCTACTATCCAGTGAAAACAATAAAAGGGTCTTGCCAAAGTCACACTCCCACAGCTATCTGTAGTATACTCATCATTCATAATTTGGCAAGCCCTTCAGTAAACTCAATTTAAACTTCACACTTCTCTCTCATTTTGTTCTGTCTGATAATAGCCAAGAACAACTGTAAACAGATGTGATGGTTTACAGATCATTAGATTTTCCTTTGCAGTTGACTCTCAGAAATGCCCTGTGTCAAAGGACCTCTTCTTTTTCATTTGCAAAGATTGGTTTTAGGGTAGTTTTGCTCCAAAAGAGTTAGTCAGTTTTCTCCAATGAGCAATTAACCTGAACAATTGTGGAGATAGGGGCCATGGTGAGATCAATTACACTTCTGCTTGTCTTTGCATCTGTATCTAGCACCCTTACCTACTAGACTCTCTGGGTCACCTCAAAGCGCAGGGACAGATGGCTTATCAAAAAAATTTATAGGAGAAAACCTTTTGTTTGAAGTAAGTCAATGAGAAGTAGTCATTGTCCATACATTCATTTGTCCTTCACAGTTTCACATATGGGCATGAACACACATAGGCATCACAACTGAGAGAACACATGCCATTCAGTATTTGTATTGCTTCCTTAATGTTTCTGAATGTAGACACGGGAAATGATGAATCATTCTCCTCCTTACATGAGTAACCATAGTCATGAGAAATTGTAATTTGGTGTGCTTAGTAAAATTAACCAGGTTGTCTTTTAATATTCTCTGCATTTTATGCATACCATGATCACTATTGGATGAACATGCTTAAGTGAATACTCTTATTTCTTTTTCAAACCAGTCTATTACTTGTTTTATTTCATGCTTCAGAAACAAGGACAGATATTATTACAAACTAAATATCCCTTCAACGCAGCAGAATCTGGCATCCTTGCTGATTAGTACATGCTTTTTATTTCTTTCTATATCTCTGCAAAGATATTCAGCATTGACCCTGGGAGTTTGAAATGCCAATTTCAGTTATGGCTGTCAGGGATTTCTATTTATTTGCATTTATGCCCTATATATTTGCTGTGCTACCCTTGGAGATATACAATAAAAATAATGTGGCTTTTTACCATTATTAGTTTACAACATGGTGAGAAATCTATCTTATATAAGAGAACACACTGTTTCTTTTTTTTTTCTTTCCTCTTTGCTCTGATCAGTCAAGTTGTATGTTGGAGAATTTCACATGGCAAATAAACATTGTCATATGTCCAAAAACCTACAAAACACCCTGAATCTTTCCAACAATAATTGGAAGAAATTTAAATGCATGTCTCTCTTCATTGGAAAGTCCAGTCAAACCCACCATACTTGCTAGTATGATGGTTGTATACTATTGGATAGGTTCTAGATCAGAGGATCCAGATTACTTTTCCTACAGTTTCTAAAGAGATACAGCTATGACATAATAATTGCATCATCCACCATGTTTGAGCATCATTTGTTGTGGGGTGATATACAATACACAGCTAATGTTTTACCAAATGCTAACAGCATAAACCTGAGACAGACTTAAAGGTGTCTTTTCTATTTTCACAAAGTAGAAGCCAAATAAGAATTATTAGGTTATTATATTAAATATTTTCTATTCTGTCATGAAATATCATGAATAAGACAACCTACAGAAGAAAGAGTTTAGACAAGCTTGTAATTCCAGAGTGGTTACCAGTGCTGGGTGGCAGAGAGACCCATGGAGGTTGGAGCAGGAAGCTGAGAACTTCTTAAACCCCAAGCACAAGCAGATCATATAGCATGGAAATCATATGTGGCTGTAAATACACCCACACATACATGTCCATCATTAACTTTCTTCAGCAAAGTCACATTTTCTAGGCTACCCATACAACATCACCAATGGGTACTGAGAAGTAGAACATGATCAGACAAAGGAATTCCTAACCAGAAAAAAGTTAACAATAAAACAAACAAACAAAAAGATTACCTTAAATCTAAGTAAAGTTAGCATTAAAACAAACCCGATTATTTTAAATCCAACTTATATTATTTGTCTGTACAAGTGGTCATTACATTATTGTGAACATTAATACATTTAAAATGTTCTAAAAGCCATGGCCTGCCATCTTAGGTCATTGCATACAACTACATAATCTCTCTTTCTCTGTCATTCTGTATCTCTCTGTCTCCATCTTTGTCTCTCTCTCTCTTCTTCTTCTTCTTCTTCTTCTTCTTCTTCTTCTTCTTCTTCTTCTTCTTCTTCTTCTTCTTCTCCTCCCTCCCCACTCTTTCACTTCTGAAAACTTCAGGATAAAATATGTTGACATTAACTTAATTAGAGACATTTGATTTTCAAATTATGTCAGACTATACCAACCATTTGATGGCTCCCTGCTATTAAATACAGAATAAATATCTCCTCGTGGGTAGAATCAAGTGATTTAGACTATTAGTTTTATAATAGTTTGCTTTCATCAGAACAAGGAAAATATGTGAGAACTGAAATTAAACAAATTCCTAATTTTTATCCTTTATTGGGATTATTCTTTCTGGTTGAAATTATTATTGCTGTATATGTTCTGTCCTGAAATAAGCTGAGAGAGACGAAAGGGGTGGATCAGCACAAAAGGTTTCACTATGCAGGTAAATGCTTCTGATTTTTCAAGCCTGGATTAATGTAATTCTTATTTTCTGGAGCTTTTCTCATGATGCTTTCTCAGATAAAGCTCTCTGAGAATGCAGAAGTTGAATCTTAATAAAAATGCAGCTGCCTTGGTAAATTATTCCCATTTTGATATCCATGCACATGATCCTATCTAGTCTCCAATAATTGGATTCATATTTAAGAACTGGAGGGATAGTGGCTGTCTACCTTCAGCTAATGTCATGCTGGCTGTTTTTTTCTTATGGCCTGAATCAACATAAATTCATTGAAAAGCTGATGTCAAAAATTACTTTCTCAACTAGAACAGTTGTGTTAATCATTTAAGAAATATATCCCAAATATCTAGTTGACAACATTTTAAGAGATAGTAATCACCTGCTACTTTTGTTGTAATATTAATTTCATTTCATTTCCACAAAAGCATTTGCTCTTTAGAGTTTTTCTGTCTACTCAATAGTGCAATTTGTAAATCACAATTTTCATTAAAATACACTGTGCTCTTGTAAAACCTTATTATGTGTTCAGAGGTGTAAGATACAGGCATAAAAACATTTAAAAAACCAGTTCTATCATTTATTTAATCCCCATGAGGCAGTAAAATATTTCTTTCAATCAAATATTGTTTATTTTTTATGTAAAATGGGAATTTTATCTGAAGGAAAATTATTTTATTTAACTACATAAGTTGCTATAAAGGACATTTACAAAGCATAAAATTTCTGTATGATAATTATTGAAACTATTCCTTTCTGAATGCATCTATGCGTCACTACATTAATGTCACTAGTGGTCGTTTTAGCTTGGCTGTGACATGCTGTCATAGTTTTCTTTCTATTTCAGATAGACTGTACAATATTAAAAGCTTTCCAGACAATCACGCAAAAATAATTCTTTGTTAGAAATATAAATACACTTTTTTTCTGTCTTAGGAAAGCACTTTAATTGAAATTAATTTTAATTAATTTGAAAAATAAAGTTAAGAAAGTTATGTGTGGTGGTTATTTCTCTAAACAAAGTGTTTGGGAGGCTGAGGCAGGAAATTTCAGTGAGTTTGAGGCCAGCGTGAGCTATAGTACAAGAGGTTAGATAAAGAAACAACAACAAAAATTAAAACAAATATGAATCTTAGGAAAAAGTAACCTTGAGAATTACACATGAACCACATATTGGGAGGAGTAGTGGAAAACACATCCCCTTTAGTGCTATCAGAATTGATTTCTGCTTAAAATTTAACTGGAGGGAAGTAAGATACCTTTCTCAAAAATTATGAATGGTAAATTTTAAGAAAAATATTCAATATCAAGTGGTCATCCTTTTTTTTTAAATGTAATTTATTTATTTTTATATCAATCGCAGGTTAGGTTCTTTGCATCCCAGGCATAGCCCCCTCCCTCATTCCTTCCCACTCTCCCCATCCCTCCCTCATCTCCTCCCCGCCCCCTCCAAGTCCACCAACAGGGGGAGGACTCCTCCCCTTCCATCTGACCCCAGATCATCTTGTCTCCTCAGGGGTAGATGTAATGTCCTCCCCTGGGATCTAGCCAGGCTGATACTTCCTGGCTTGTATGGGGGAGGGTCAAAGAGCCAGCCATCGAGTTCATGGCTGAAACAGTCCCTGTTCCCCTTACTAGGGTCTTCAGTTGAACACTGAGCTACCATGGGCCACATCTGAGCAGGGGTTTTAGGACATATCCATATATGGTCCTTGGTTGGAGAAACTGTCTCATATAAGACCTCTGTGCCCTGCTCACTTTGGTATTTGAGGAGCTCTTGTTCTCCCCAAGTCTTACTAAAGCCCCCTATTTTTATTATTACTTCCCGCCCTCTGCCAAAGGCTTGATTGTGAGTCTTAATATCTGCTTTGACACATTGCTATATTGATTCTTTCAGAGGTCCTCTTTGGTATGCTCCTGTCCTGTTGCTTGTTTTATCCTCCATTCAAAGTCCATCCCATTTGTTCATCTAAACAAGCATTGATCATAACAACCTGGGTCCTCCTTCTTGTATATCTTCCCAAGGTATGTAAATTTCAGCATGACCTTCCTATCCTATGGGTCTATATAAGTGAGTATATACCATATGTTTCTTTCTGCTTTTGGGATACCTCACTTAGGATGATTGTTTCCAGGTCCCACCATTTGCCTGTGAATTTCATGATTTCCTCCTTTTTAATTGCTGAGTAGTATTCCATTGTGTAAAAGTACCACAATTTCTGTATCCATTCCTCATCTGAGGGACATCT
>JAQQSO010007716.1:0-10442 GCA_028658305.1 Pachyuromys duprasi | reverse complement strand
CACCCCCCCCAAAAAAAGAAATGGAATAATTTTTAATCAAAATAGCCACCACACAGAATGACATATATCTAACTGCCTCATAATCGTTTGTGGCTCATTAACATGTACCGAACGCCATCTTTAATTTTTCAAATTTTATGTTCATTTGATTTTTTAAATTATATTTTCTATTGAACCACTAGTAAACTTCACTTCTCTATAGCTTCATTCCATTTCATTTCATGTGTTTTAGTATATGAATATGGTTAATTCCAACTTAAAATCTTTGTTAAATTAAACTTTTGTTTATGTGTATGGGTGATTTGCCTGTGTGCATATCTTTGTAGCACATAGTTGCAGTGCCTACGGAAGGCAGGGGAGATAATTGGAATCTCTGGGACTAGAATCACATCATCAGGTAGGTTAAAAAAGTAGATATACATTCACAGTGAAATAGTACTCAGCTATTTTCATTTGAGATAGTATGTGTGAACCTGGAAGACAGAATTGTAAGTGAAATGAACCAGGCACAGAAAGGCAAACACCAGGAGGGGCCGGAGAGATGGCTCAGTCCTAAATCAAACATACTGCTTTTGCAGAGGACTGGAGTTGGGTTTCCAGCACTCACATCAGGCAGCTAGTTGCCTTTTTCTGATAGCCAATGACATTGTATTAACATGTCCATTCCCATACCCAGGCATACAAACAAACATGTATAAGTGCTCAAGGTTGAAAGCACTTGCTGCTCTTGCAGAGGATCAGAGTTTGGTTCTCAGCACTCATGTCAGGTGGCTCCCAACCATCTGAAACTCCAGCAGATCTGATGCCCTCATCTTACCTGTATTGGTACCACCTGTGTGCATCCATACACAAAGATTACATATTTGTAATATAGATTATTAATTATATAAATATTTTAAGTATATTTGTGTGATATCCATATGTATACAAACACATAAATTTAAAAATCTTTGTTAAAATATAAATATAAATACCACATGTTCTCACTTATATGTGAAGTTTAAAACATGTAAACTCAGTGAGAGAACTCATGGTTGTCATATCTAGGCCCTGGGCTTGATCTCCATCAATTAAAGGGAGTTCACAGACGCAGAAAACAGACTGAAATTACCAAAGGTTGGGGTGGATTGTGGGAATCAGGAAGAGATTCTTCAAGGACATAACATTTCCGTTCAGATAAGAGGGATAAATGTAAGAGGCCACCATTCAATGTGACAATGCTTAATAGCAACACATTTATACTGAGAAACCATGGAGAGTATTCATTTCCTTGACACACACACAAACCACACAAAGTAACGCATATGATAATTATCTTAATTTAATCATGCCACGCCACAATCCACACAGGTTTCACAGCATCATGCTCTGCATTAGAAATCTAAAAGAAGTGACGGTAAGATGGATGAGCAAGTGCCTGCCACATAAAACCTGGCCACCTGAATTCCACTCCAGAACTCAGAGGTAGCACAGGACTCCACAGAGTTGCCTGACTTCCACACAGCCATCTCTTCAGAAAGAGCACCTTGAAGGCGCTATACAAAGCACTGTTTAATCGTGTTGCCTAGCAGTCTTTCTCCACAAACGTAATAACTTTCTTAGCACTGTTTGGAGATGCCTTGAGTCAGTCCCTCCATAGCATCTGCACAAGTGCAGCCTGAGGGTTTCATTTCCATAAATCACTGCTTGGGGAAGGGGAGGGAGGCATTCCAGGCAAACTCCAGTCGCTGAATAAATTTGGACACCAAAGAGGAGATCTCATTTCCTGATTGCTACCTTATCTCTACTGTTGGGGGAGAAATTATTCTATTATTCTTCTGTTTGTATATTTGATAAAGTTAATATCTGTGAGATCAGTTGATTCTAACTGCGCTAAATTACCCTGGAATAGACAGAAGATTGACTTCTTGGTATTGACAAGAGAAAACTCTCAATGTCTCTTGACTTAATATCTCTGGCAGTTGGAAAGAATTGCAATAACACATGGAATTACTTCATGGGCTATGTTTAGAGAGAAAAAAAACATTAATGGAGAGATGAATTTTGAGTGTAGTTTTGCCCTTTGCCTGATATTTCTATTTTCTCCCATTCATCCTCTGAAATGAACTGGAGGTACACAATGTAAATTGATTTATCTGCATCTTAAGAAATCTCTGAGGTTTAATTGCTCCTGCGGTATTTATGCTTGCATAAATAATTCAAGGAAACTAATCCAGCTTTCATAGTTACCTCTCACAGAAGCACAGGGCTCCATCCAAAAGGACGTAATTGCAGCTTGATAAAGGTAGTAGGGCACTATGACCAATGAGCTATGCAAAAACTTCTAAAGACACAAAGGGGAAAAATCCATAACCTTCATGCCTAAGTTCTTAGGAAGAAATGTGACATTTATAGTTGATACTTACACTCCATCTTCAAAAAAGAAACACATTGCTCTATTGACTAGTCATTTCCTTTAGGAAAAATTTAAATACATTGTCATTGGGTGTGGTGGTGCGTACCTCTTATCTTGGGGGCTGGAGGTAGGAGCAGCAGGAGTTCCAGGTCTTCCTCAGCTACCAGGAGTTTGGGGCTAGTCAGGACTACATGAGATTCTGTCAAAAATAAATAAAACTCAAGAGATAGGTCAGCCATTAAAAGCTGAGCTTTACAACTAAAACGTTAATGACAGATAGGTGATAAATACACATAGAGAGAGGACAGATGACAGACAGACAGATAGACAGACAGATAGATAAATGATAGATAAAGAGGCAGAAACTAAATATGTTGTCTTAATATTTTAAAATGATTGGTGATATCATAGCACACACTCATTAAATTCTGACTTAAGCTGCCTTGATGTCCCAGCTGGCACCTTCCCTATATTGACTGATAATAAGCTTCCATATAGGGTTTCCGTTGTTTTTAAGATTTTATTTTTATGTATATGGAGGGGCACCCACAGAGACCAGAAGAGGGTGTTGGGTCCTCTGAAGCTGGTGTTACAGGCTGATAAATGCAAGTTATAAGAAAGTAATTTAGATACAGACTCACCAGGATAGAATAGACAGTGGAATACTATCTCCAAGGTTGCCAGATCCAAATGAATTGTACATTATGAATGTGATTCTTTTCTAATAGTTCTCATAATTGCTCTTATTGTATATAGTTTATGTTAGAGAAAAGGCCATTTTTTAATTAAAGAAGGAAATTAATGAAAATTTTGGTTTCTTTAAAAACTCAGTTATGTTATATGAATAGGTTTTTGTTTTAATCCCAGGTATGGGGCATGGGGCTGCTTCAAATTGTCCACAGCAGCTAACTATAATGTGTCTTGTGTTCTAGTAGGTGTGTGATTTGTGCCAGCTGGAGATGGTTTACTTCTGGGAACTCTGGAGAGCGTATAGACACCAGATCTAGGAAAAGCACTGGGAGAGCTCTGAAGAAGGCTGTGGCTGCTCCCCTGCCGCCCTGGTTGCTGCTTTGACAAGGAGAAGAAGCCTCCAATCAGCAGTAAGTAGTTGAAAGATGTCTGCTTCCCCTTTCCCCTCTAACCTTCTTTCTTTCCTACCAGTGTTGAGGGGTTGGAAGAAATAAAGGTTGGAAGGTAGTTAGAGGTATAAGAACCTAAATAAAGTAAATAAAACTAATATGCCGAGAGTGAGGTGCTGAGAAGATATATTTTTGGGGGGTTGGTGAAATGTTCTGTAGATATCTGTTAGGTCCATTGATTCATAAGATCTATTAGTTTCACTATTTCTCTGCTTAATTTCTGTCGGGATTACAGGACTCTCAGTGGGAGCGGCGTGTTGAAGTCTCCTACTATCCATGCGTGGGGTTCTATGTGTGATTTGAGCTTTAGTAATGTTTCTTTACAAATGTGGGTACCCTTGGAATTTGGGCATAGATATTCAGAATTGAGACATCATCTTGTTGAAGTTTTCCTTTGAATCTGAAGTGTCCTTTCCCATCTCTTTCGATTAATTTTGTTTAAAAGACTAATTGATCATATATTATATATTAGCTACTCCAGTTTGCTTCGTGGGTCCGTTTGCTTTGAAAAAATTTTTCCAACCCTTTACTCTGAGATAATGTTTACCTTTGTTGCTGAGGTGTGTTTCTTATGCGAAACAGAATGATGGATTCTGTTTTCACATCCATTCTGTTATCCTGTGTCTTTCTATTGGAGAACTGAGTCCATTGATGTTGAGAGATATTAATGACCAATGATTGTTAATTTCTCTTACTTTGATATTGGTGGTTGTAGCATGTGTGTGTGTGTTTATTTCCCTTTTTTTTTTTCCTGAAGTAGAATTATTTATTTCTTTGGTGTAGTTAAGCTCCTTGGGCTAGAGCTCTTCTTCCAATATCTTCTGTAGAGCTGGATGTATGGGATAGATATCTTTTAATTTTTTAAAATTAAATATCACATGATGGATGGAGAGAACTGACTCACTCAGTTGCCCTATGACCTCAATATGTGTGCTCTAGCATATGTGCCATATCCTGCTGCACACATACTAAATAAATATAATAATTTTTACAGAAAAATAAAAATAAAAGTTAAAACATCTTATCTTAGCCACGAATGCCAATGTATGCCTGGCATTTTAGCCCTTAGGAGGCAGAGACAGGAAGATCACAGGAAGTTTAAGGCCAGACAGTATTACATGGAGGGCTCCAAGCAAGCTTGAGCTGTATAGTAAGGCCCTGTATCAAAAACAAAAACAACAAAAGCAAAACAAACAAACAAATGAAAACATGACTGTCTTTAATTTGTGTGAATTTGGAGGGGGTTGTGTATGTGTCACGCATGTGAATGTGTGTATGTTTGCATGTGTGGGAGTGAACCTGTGTGTGCAGGTGCAAGTGCATTTGCACATGTTGAAAGTATGCCTAAAGTTTACATGAAGTGTCTTCCTCGATCTCTCCAGACATCATCTGGTTGGGTAGGGAGATAGAGACAAGAGACCAAGGCAGACTGAAGCTGCGTCTGAGTGGAGGCTTACAGGACTCTCACTTGGAATCCCAGCCGCCACTCTTCCACACAGCTCCAGCTGATCTCAGGATACCCTAAACTAGGTAGGAGGTCAAAGGCTAAGGGGAAGGGCGATACAATAGTGTGGCTTCCATCAGCCGCCATCCACAACCAGCTGGAACTTTACAGTGAGACAGCTGTTTTGGAGTCACTTACACTCCTCTAAGTTACTTCTCACCCATGAGCCTCTAGACACATTTAACAAACTTAGTTTGCTAAGATGGAATGGGGTGGGTTCCTTACTTCCTATCTGCCTTCAGTGCCCTATCTGGGATGAATACTCATCTGTTGAGGACCCTCAGGGAGAGGTAACACAATTGTTCCCTTTAGTGATATGCAGTGGCTTTGCTCATCTATTCTGAATGATATTGGCATGAAGTCTATCATGTGAGTAAAGTGCCTCTTGTTGGATTTTGGTTTCCATTTCCTTGACATGTTGCCTTTTTTCCTTTCATTTTCAATTTGCATGTGCTTTTGCCAGCAAGGAATACGCAATGTTGTGTTTCATGTTTGTTTGTTTGTTGAGACAGGGCTTCTCTGTAAAGCCTTAGCAGGCAATTAACTCTGTGAACCAGGCCTGAACGCAAACCCATAGAGATCTGCCTGCCCCTGCCTCCCAAATACAGAGGTTAAAGGTGAGCATCAACACCACCCACTGTGTCTCACCTAATACAGTCATATAGCCAGTGACATTTTATTAGACAATTAAGACTTACAATTAGTTATCATTGAGAGGGGTTTGCTGTTCCTCTTTTGCTTGACATTTTTCTGGTTGATTTTCCCCCCTATTTATATTAGGGGTTTGGTGGTTTACTTAGTTGAACATGATTGCTTCTTTCCTCACTTTTCTATTCTTCTCATGAATTTTATTCCTTCCTACACTCTCATAACTGAGACTCTTTCTCCTGTGCAGGACTCTCTTCTGTGCCTTCCACAATGAGGGTTTGGTGGTCATAAGTTGCTTTAGCTCATGGTGATCTAGACATGTCTTTAGTACTTTGTCAATTTTAAAAGATAATATTGCTGAATATTATTTATTAGCAGTCATTTACTTTCAGGGATTAAAACATATTATCCCATGCTTTCCACCTTTTAGGGTCTGCACCAAGGCCTGATGGCTTTGCCTTTGGGAAATGATGTTTTTCTAATAGCTTTTAATGATAGTTCTTTGCTTTATAGCTTTTGAGTTATTATTATAATGGTTCCTCTCTGGAAAGGTTCTAAATGCCTCTTGTTCTCAAATGCCACTATCTTCCCATAGCCATTGGAGGTTCTCTACTATCATTTCATTGAGTGACTTTTCCTCAATGTATGTTCCCTTTAGATCGCAGTTCCTCTTTCTAGTCCATGGGTACTTAGGCTTACCCATTTGACCATGTTTCACGGTTCTTAAATGCTATAGCTTTACCTTTTATTTACTGTTGTCAGTGGGTAGTAAGTTGAGAGACTCTTTCTGATAATTTTGTGGTCTATTGGTGATAGTTTCTCTTGTGTTTTTGTTTATTGAGTCTTTCCTTTTTAATATGTATTTGTTCCTTTCAAAACCTGTTTTTTTCTTGAAGTTTTCATCTCTGTTTCTTTCTCTTCTATTGCTATTTTAATCTACAACACAAATTTCTTTTTGTACTTTATGTGCTTGTTTCCTCTTTGAAACCAATCTATTTTTTTTTTTTGAAGCTGACTTCTGAATCCATTGCCCAGCATTTCCACCATTTTAATATCATTGGGTGGGTTGGCTCAATACCCAGTCTCTTTAAGAGAACGTGAAACACACTGCTTTCAAATGAGGTGTCTGCTTCCCTTCTCACTGTGTGTGTGTGGAGGGGGCAGAAACCACTGTGGCTGCACCTTTTCTCTGTCTCACATTTTTGTTTCTCTGCACTTTTCAGCTGTTCTATTCCCCTCTTCGTGACTTCTGGTGCTGTTCAAATTCTGCTTTCTTTGGAGTAGTCATTATTTATTATCCTCATTCTTTTCGCTTACTGCTTTGTACAAATGCAGCATTTCGTCAGCCATCTCAAGACTGAAACTTTATTTGCTCCATATTAAGATTTCCTAATAAAGTCATGGTCTGGCTACAGGTAGAACTCTTGTTCTTACACAACCCACTGTCTCTTGCAATATACTCAGTAAACTTTTTCATAAAAATAAATAATACATGAGCATTCTGGTATACATTTTTAATCCCTGCACTAGGGAGGCAGATGCAGGTAGATTTCTGTGACTATGAGACCAGCCAATCCCCGCCCCCCAAGTCCCAAGTAATACTGAAAGTGAAGAAAGAAAATATTTTGTAAAGCTAATCAAACATGTTCTTGATTGACTTACTGCTTTAGGTCATTTATACTGATGACAATGTTAAAACTTATTCAAGTAAATAGATATAGATGAACAGAGTCTATACAATGGTTATTGCCACTCATGAGGGTTGAGAGTGAGCAACCACACCCCATTCTGTTTAAATCTCATTTTTACAGATCCTGCCTCAGCTGAGACTGGCTGGGCGAAGTAAAAGTCAGTTGTTGTCAATCAGCTCCTCTTCATCAGACTAGATTATCAACCTAGCAGGTTTCTCAGTATGGTGAGAAGCCTATAGTGTTTCTCAAGGTCTAAGCAAAGAACCAGCCTATCCTAGTGGTCTAAACAAGTTAGAAGGTCAGCGCAGATTCAAGGAGCAGAAAATGATTTTTCAAAGTTTTATGATAATAGGCAAGGATACACGGATGAATGAATAATTTACATCAATTAGATGATCTATCATACAGCTGTTATATATAATAGATGCTAGAGGATATATAGGTTATATAGGTAGACAGATGGATATATAGGTAGAAAGATGACACACAGATACATACATCATACGTAGAGATAAATACATAGATCGAAAGATAGATGGTAGAGAGCTAAATTGATTGATAAATATACATATTCAGATAATAGAAAATAGATGGTAGAATATATAGATAGAAGATAGATAGAGGATAGTAATAGATCATTCAAATTCAAAGCATGCTTGCATTCACTCACTGTGTGCATGTTCCCTGATAAAGGTCCTAGCAATTAGGTACCACCACCAATGCTTCTGACAAAGGAGGGTGCAGAGTCAGGAAGTCTGGGTTGTTCAGAAGCAAACATTTGGATTTGTCAGAGGCAGTACTTGCATATGTTTTCAAAGTCTTCCTGCTCCGCTATATGTGGACTAGTACGTGGATCTGGTGTGGTAGAGATATCTGTCCACTAATTTTGATTCGTGTTGTACATAATACAGAAGTGTAGCTACCAGCAAGAAAGTTCATTCCTATAAATGCAGAGTGATCTAAATACTGTGTGACACATCCTGGCTAAGACCTTCTAGAAAAAAAAGTTGATCCTCCAGGATGCTTTCTGAACTAGTGGGTATGTTTATGTCCAAACACATGTGAACACTCAAAACCAGCATGTACAACCGTAGGGCTGGATCAGCTTAAATTTAGTTACTGCACTGGACCCTGTAGCTTCACTGATGGTGGAGCCATAGTTCAGTCCCTGAATTACATATTTTGTGTGTACTTCTTTTCTGTGTGTGTGTGTATCTTTGGAGGTTATGGAGGGTGTCAATTTAGTTTTACAATTCACCTACTCTGATACCCTTAATAAAGTAACTACAATTAATTTAAATATGGAAATAACCGAATAGAGTACTTGAAGTTTAGGTAACAAGCAAATGAGAAAAAAAAAAGTAGAAAGTGTAAACACCCTTAAGTTTGTAGAATATTTGGTCAGGCCAAAAAGAGGCTAGTACTTTGGGGCATAGAATCAGACATATGAAAGGAACACAAATTCTTAATGTGACACTCTGTAAGAGTCCCACAGTTTCTCCTGACTAGGTCACACTTCAAGTTCCCGTAAGCTGAAGAAGTAATTTGCCTCTCTTGCTGGTAAGTAAATTGTCATTTTGCAGCTACCTGACATGCAGTACACAAACAAGTCACCTTCTTGCAGAGTGCATGGTTCCCTGGAACATGTCTGTCTTTTTATGGATGTTCACTGTAGCAACTCAACACTTCTAATGAATCATGAGACCCAGTCGCCCTACACAGACACAGCAAAACTAACCAGCTCCCAACACACCACTGCCATTTGAAAAAGAACCAGTACCCATTTTTATAGGTGGGTTAATGGGCAAAGTCTAGAAAATAAGCTGTTAATCGTTGCAAATTTGGGGTGACAAGAGAACTTGGTTCATACACTTTGAATTATCAATTAGCATCTTATTTGAAAAGTATGTTCCTTTCTCACATACTATACTGTTTGGTTTCAGACCTCCCTCAGTCCCTACCAGCTGCAGGGTGTGTCTGGCATACCCTGCCCTCTACCCTGAATTCCCCATGCCAGAGTGGGGCTTCTCCTCTCCCAGAGGCTCTTCACTATATAATCCAGACATTTTGGTCATTTCCCCCTACCCCTGCTCTCCTCTTTTTCTGTATCTCTCCTCTCCTCTTCCCTGTCTCTTTTCTTGATGCTCACTCTCTCTTCTTTCTGCTTCTCTCTCTCTCCTTCCCTCCCTCCCTTGTTACCTTCCTTCCTTTTTATCTTCCCTTCCCTCCCTCCCTCCCCCTGCATGGTGGGCAATACTTCCAATAAACCTGCATGTTTGTATTATAACTTCATTTTGCAATTAGCTCATTCTGATGTTTCAATCATCTGGTACCAGTGACTCGGTGGAAGTTGAGCCCCACCCAGTCCATCAGGCCAGTCCAAGCCTGACTGATAGGTGGGGCCAATCCCTTTAGATAGGCTTTCTCCACCTGGAAACCCTAAGGAAGTTGAGTACCCAACCCTGGTGGCCCAGGGCCACATGGGACTGCTTCTCTCCTCCTAGCAACCTCTCTGCCTGACAAAACTTTAGACATGGTGAGTGACCCATCTGCCAGCTGATGAGTTGTCTAGGTCCTTTCCATGCATGGTCGTTGGTTGTGGTATTGGTCTCTGCAGGCCTCCCTGGGCCCAGTTTTTTGGCTCTGTTGTTCTCTTTGTGGAGTTCCTGTCCTCTCCAGGTCCTTCTATCTCCCTCTTCTTCCATGAAATTCCCTGCACTCTGCCCAATGTAGGCTATGAATCTCAGCCTCTCCTTTGATACCTGATGGGTAGAGTCTTTCAGAGGCTCCCTGTGGAAGACTCCTGTCCTGTTCTTTGTCTTCTTCTACTTCCGATGTCTATCCTGTTCACCCTTCTGAGTGAGGTTTCAGCCTCTTCCCTAGGGTCCTCCTTCTTGTTTAGCTCCTTTATGACTGTAGATTTTAGTATGTTTGTCCTATATTATATGGCTAATATCTACTTATAAGTGAGTATATACCATATGTGCTTCTGGATTACCTCACTCAGGATGATCTTTTCTAGTTCCCACCATTTGCCTGCAAATTTCATGATTTCCTTGTTTTTT
>JAQQSO010007715.1:0-10442 GCA_028658305.1 Pachyuromys duprasi | reverse complement strand
AAAAAAAAACCAGAAAGAAAGAAATGAATATGTCTTGACATCATCCAAGTTATAAATCACTGGTTCTATTAGGAACTACTGCAGTAGGGGAAGAAATAGTCTAGCCTCCTTATCATGTCACTGTACATTCTCATGCTCAGCTTTATTCAATTCTGATATGTAGGGAAACATCCTCCAATATCAGGATGTGCACCCCATCTTACTTCTCTGTAGTTTGCTTAATAGTATCGTAAACAGTAGGAATAAAAAAATTTTAACTTTCAATTTTAATTTTATCTGTAAGCCTTTCTATTCCAAATTTATATACACTGTAGTATTTTCTTAAGTGAAAACATTACTCTGAGCTATAATATATTAAGAAATATGGAATGAGTATTATTGCAGTATTTTAATACAGTCAACACAGTTTTTGATGTTTATTTTTCATCACAAAATATGTTAAGGTTGTAGAAACTTCAATGACACAGAAACATGAAAACAATATAGTTCCTCATTTTTCAGAAATTATTAAATGCTCAATGAAGAAATAAAGAAAATGTTGTATCCATATATGGATGTGAATGTAGCTTTGGTGAATACATAAACAAATGAGTCATTTAAAATATAGTTTTGTTACTTTTTAAATTTATTCTTCTTAAAATTTTGTTTGCCTATTTGTCATTTTGAATGGACTGAGATGAAAACTATTAGATCACTTAAGCTTTCTTTTAGCAAATGGAGCTGTTCTTAATTAAGCTACTCGTGATGTGACATCATTTTTGGAAGTTATTCAAAATGTGCACAGATGATTTATATTACACTGTAAGAGTTTTAAAAGTGCTCAATTTAAAATTCAGTGTACTGCCTTCATTTTCCCCATTTAAACTCAATAGTTCAGAAACATTTAATTGCTTAGGATATTTGAATATGATTTATATCATTAAAAATATCCACCTAGCATATCTTAGGACTGGAATTTGTTAAATACTGAATAGCTTTATGTGTTTATAATTTTATCTTTTCCATTTGAATGATAGGGGGAGACAATGTTATTGAATAGTGTATATATCAAGGAGGAAAATATTAAGTTATATAATCACAGTCTATTATGTTATGGTATTGTGATTTCTTGTCCTTGTCTTGCTTTTGTATTTATCTCTAGTTTTATTTTATAAATTTATCATGAACAGTACTCATCATTACAATTGTGAATTTCAAATTAAATGTTTATCAAAATATTTTCTGTCTCTGCTTTCAAAGAAATAGCGGCATTTACCATAATGTGGGAGCCTACCCAATTGTCATTAATACTCTTTAAAGTACATTAAAGGAACCCTATTGCATTTTCTAAACTAAAATAAAGGATTATTTGACAACTATATATACCCCAAATACCATACCATTGTATTTAAAGATACAGTAGAGGATGGGGTTGTGGCTCATCGAAGAGGAATATTTACAGTGCAAGCTTGAGTACTTCAGTTCAAACACTTTGAATCCACAGTGAAAAAGTCAGGTGTGATACCATTGCACCCATAATCCTTCCCTATGGATCTGGGGGTAGCTTAGATCTGGGTAAAACAACAGAACCTATGTCAAGTGACTTGGTAGAGAAGAACTTAGATAGAGTGATACTAACGTTCGTTAGTTCTCTTTTTTCTCAGATTCAGTCTCACAAATTCTTTTTGTCTTCTTTCTCTTTCTTTCTCTCTTTCTTTCTTTCTTTCTTTCTTTCTTTCTTTCTTTCTTTCTTTCTTTCGTTGTTTCTTTCTTTCTTTCTTTCTTTCTTTCTTTCTTTCTTTCTTTCTTCCTTTTTTATTCTTCTTTCATGCATTACAACCCAATTGCAGTTTACCTTCTCTTTCTTCCTGTTACCACCCAACCTCCCCTCTCCCCCAGATCAACCTTACTTGCTTTTCCTTAAAAAACAAAACGAAACAAAAAAACAAAAACAAAAACAGTAGGCCTCCCAGAGATATCAACTGAACATGGTATAACAAGTTACAATAAGACTGGGCACAGAGCCAGGCAAGGTGGCCTATGCCTTTAATCCCAGCACTCAGGAGGCAGAGGCAGACCGATCACTGTGAGTTGGAGGCCAACCTGATCTAAAAGGGGAGTCTGGGATAGCCAAGGCTTCACAGAGAACTCTGTCATGAAACACACACACATACACACACAAAGACTAGGCACGAAACCTCAAAAGTTAAATTTAAACAATATATATTCAAAATTCAATGCTTACACAAGGTACTAGAAGAAACAAACAAACAAACAAACAAAACAACAATAAACTCCAACCCAAGAAGGTAAAGTACACCCATGAAAACACAGGCAATAAATAATCTCACATCATTAAATCCAGAAGGAGGAAAGTATGTGCATGCACAGTCAAACACAAACACATACACGAACACACACACACACACCATCAATACCATAAACAACAAACTAACAAGAATTATTACCATTTGTCATATTAATGTCCTCTCAATGTCAGAGGAATGAACTCACCATTAAAAAGACACAGACTAACAGAACGAATTTGAAAACAGGATCCATTCTTCTATTGCACACAAGAAATATATCTATACTTTAAAGATAGACATTACCTCTAAGTAAAGAGTTGTAAACAGAATTTCCAAGCATATGGACCTAAGAAACAAGCTGGTATAGGCATTCTAATATCTAAGAAAGAGATTTCAAACAAAAGTTTATCAAAAGAGATGTTGAAGGATACATCAAAGGAAATATCCAACTTTTTCCTTATATTTTTAATCAGGGGGCACTAATATGCAGAGTGAAGTGGAGTTCTTGCCCTCACTAAGAATCTTCTCAGTAGACAGAAAACCAAAATTGACAAACAAACAAACAAAACTGAAAATCAGGTGCCTAACTCCAATTGACATACCTACAACATATCTTCTATTCCCTAAGGATAAGGGACTTACATAGAACAGAGGGCAACAAAATTGTAAGACCCAGAGGAACAGAAAAGTCCTGTGAGATTATGGTGTGTCCTAGAAATATCATATAAAGAAGAAATGTCAAGAAATATACAGTCATGTCATGTCAACAACATGGCTGTTGACATAAGACGCAAACAATGACAACAATAATAGACATGCTAACATAGACAAAAGAAACAGGAAACTAGGATACGGAGGAAACATATTTCCTAGAGCTAAGCCTCTAATTAGTATTCAACATCCAGGTGGTTAGCATTGAAATCATATTTATAGACATACTGACAAGGTTTTATTTATATATTTTCACATATATAAGTTATTAGTTTATATAATAATACTAATAATTCAGGAAAAGAGGTCATGAATTGAGAGGTAGTGTGAAGCATGGAAATGGCTGGAAGAAGAAAGAAAAGGTGGATGAATCATATGTACTTTTAATTTTTATTAAATAAAAAATTAATTTAAAAAGCTTAATAAGATTATGACAATAGAACAAAAAATCATATGATAATTAATTTAAATTATATGGACCACTGAATACTTCAGATAAACTCTGAATTTCATGTTGACTTACTAGAATACAGTGAGGGAATGCCACATCAGTATTAGAATTTTCTTGAAGACCATTTCAGAGTTGTATTAAAATGTGTTTTTTTTTAAATCTCCTTTATTAAAAACACCTGAATTAGTACTAGGAAAAAACAAAGTTTTTTTTTTTCAGGATGATTAGTGAATTTCATGTGAATGCTATTTTTGCTGTTATTATTAGAATCAAGGAGGTTTTATGATTTATATATACTCATGACACCTTGTTCAACTCTATGAATAGAAAAAGTAGTAAATTAAGCCTTTGTTGAAAATAAAGGAGAATATAGTTATTTAAGGATTGTGCTGTCTATGTAAATAAATAAACTAATAATCTTTGTAACCATAAGTACCCATAGAGTCAGCACAGTAAATGATCGTTGATGGAAGAAGGAAGGAAGGTCTAGAAATAATAGTAGGATGTATGTAGTAGTTCTTCAGGTGGGAACTGGGGAAAACTGAAATGAAAATGTCAAAAATGGCTCAAAAGAAACATGTAAGCAAAACCTTAATAAAATTGTAAACTATTTCTAAACTATTAAATGCCACAAATACAATGACAATACACATTATTAAAACCTGTGACAAGAAAGACATTAAACTCTAGTGATCATCTCCAGTATTATGTTTTTAAAACTTAATTTATACCTTTAAATTTGGAATGTTTTATATTTAATAAGATATATAAACGTTATGTCACATTTCGCTGATATTAACATATATTATTTGAACAACTGCAGTGTCATGAAGACAAATATATGTACATATATGTGTTTGTGTTTTTAATATGTTTGATCATACCTATGTTAATTGTTTTTTCTTAATCCCTTAATTCTTTTTTGTCCACTTACTTTATCCTTCTCTTACCTTCTTAATTTCATGTTAATTTATAGTGCATTCCCCAGTCAATAACACAGTAGATTCAATAAATCATAAAAGGAGGCACAGAAGATGATGTCATCACATGGAGAAACATTGCACAGAAATTGTATTGCTAGTGAATGAATACATAGTAAGAAGAATCCTAACCTAATTTGGTTAAGCCGCTTTTTTCCCTTTTATCCAGATATTTTATTTTTTGGGTACATAATACTTAACATTTATTCTGAAACCTTACATATTTTTCTATTCCCTTCCCCTGGACCACAGAAAGTAGAATCATCCTTCCCAACCATCTGGCCCTAGCTTATCAAGTCTCATCAGGACTGCCTGGATCTTCTACCTGTGTAGGTTAGCAAGGATGCTCCATCAGAGGGGAAGTGATTGAAGAACAGGTAACACAGTCCATGTCAGAGATAACTCCTGCTCCCCTTACTAGTGTACCCACATGAAGACAGAGTTGCCTATTGGCTACATCTAAGTAGGGTTTTTAGGTCCTCTGCATGCATCATCCTTGGTTAGGCTATCAGTCTCTGCAGAGGCCCCAGATCCCAGATTTTTTCTCCTTTGGTCTCCTTTTGGAGCTCCTGTCCCCTCCTGGTCTTCCTATCTCCCCCTTCTTCCATAAGATTCCATACACTTTGCCCAAAGTTTGGCTATGAGGTTCAGCCTCTGCTTTGATATCTCCATCAATAAAGTCTTAGCCTTGCCAGGCCACGGAGGACAACAATGCATTCAGATGAAACCAGATAGATTAGCTTCACATAGAAGAGGAGGTAGAGCTTCCTTATCAGTGGACTGGGGAAGGGGCACAGGAGGAGAAGAGAGAGGGAAGGAGGGATTGAAGCAGATGAAGGAGGAGGCCACAGCCAGGATACAAAGTGAATAAACTGTAATAATTAATTAATTAAAATTAAAAAGTGCATTGATGTATATATACTGTGATTCTGTAATACAAGAAACCAAGGTGCTACAAACATGGTTGAGCAAATGTTCTTAATGTGTATTTGAGCCTCTTTTGGATATATGCCTAGGAGTGGTATAGCTGGATCTTGAGAAAGCACTATTCCTAGTTCTCTGAAGAAGCACCAGACTGATTTCTAGAGTGGTTGTACAAGTTTACATTCCCACCAGCAGTGGAAGAGGGTTCCCCTTTTTCCACAACCTCCCCAGCATGTGTTGTCACTTGAGTTTTTGATCTTGGCCATTCTGATGGGTGTAAGGTGAAATCTCAGAAACAACTCATATGCCCCACAATGGGGCATATGATACAGAAATTGTGGTACATCTAAACAATGGAATATTACTCAGCAATAAAAAACAAGGATATCATGAAATTTGCAGGTAAATGGTGGGAACTGGAAAGGATCACCCTGAGTGAGCTATCCCAGAAGCAGAAAGACACACAGGGTATATACTCACTCATATTGACATACAGTATTGGATAAACCTACTAAAATCTGTACACCTAAAGAAACTAATCAAGAAGGAGGACTCTAGCTAAAATGCTCAATCCCCAGCCAGAAAGGCAAAGCAGATGGACATCAGAAGAAGAAGAAAACAAGAAACAATTTAGGAGCCTGTCATAGAGGATCTCTGAAAGGCTCTGCCATACAGACTATCAAAGCAGATGCTGAGACTTATGGCCAGCTATTGGGTAGAGTGCATGGAATCTTAAGAAAGATGAGGGAAATACTAAGATAGGAAGAGGACAGGAGCTCCACAAGGAGAGCAACAGAACCAAAAATCTGAGCACAGGGGTCTTTCCTGAGACTGATACTGCAACCAAGTAGCATGCGTGGAGATAACCTAGAACCCCTCCACCAATGGAGTCCATGGCAGTTCAGTGTTCAAGTGGGTTCCATAGTAATGGGAACAGGGATTGCCTCTGAAATGAAATGAGTGGCCTGCTTTTTGATCACCTCACCCTGATGTGGGAGCAGTCTTACCAGGCCACAGAGTAATATAATGTAGCCACTCCTGATGAGAGCTGATAGAACAGGATCAGAAGCAAGGAGAGGAAGATCTCCCCTATCAGTGGACTTAGGGAGGGGCATGTGTGGAGAAGGGGGATGGAAGGTGGGATTGAGAGGGGAAGAGAGAGGGCTTTATGGGGGGATCCAAAGTGAATAAAGTGTATTTAATAAAAATTAAAATAAAAATAATTTTAAAAAATTAAAAAAGTAACCAATGTAGGAGGAATAAGATTGTCATGTGTTCCAATCCTGCCTAAAAGAAATAGTGATTTTTATGTGAGTATGAAATTGAGGGTGAGTCCATATCTCAAAAGGGAAAAGGGGGAACGAAGCAAGGAATGTAGGAAGAAAAACATGTGAATGCCCAGAAAAAAGAAAATGGGCACAAACCTAAGTTATGTGAGAATGGATCATTAACTGGTCAGCAATGGTTTGATAAACTGTGTGTTTTCTTCTTAAAATAATAAAGCTCCCTGGAGGTGAAAGGAGCTCCACAAAGACCAACAAAGACACTGAAGCATCAACGGACCATGCATGAATGGGACCTAGATCCCCTACAAAGATTTAGCAGATGGCATTGTTTAGGCTTCATGTGAGTCCTCAAGTAAGGGAAGTGCTGACTCGCTTGCCAAATTTTGATCACTTCCCACTGGCTGGGCTGCCTTGATAGGCCATAGGAGAAGAAAACAAGCTCAGTCCTGATGAAATTGAGGAGCTGGGGTGGATGTGAAAGGTAGCTTCCCTTTTCTGAGGAATAGGGGATGGGGAAGGAGGAGGGAGCTCTAATGTATATAAGACTGACACTTTGAGAATTAGGTTTATTTACTTATACAAAACCTCTTACAGGTCTTCTGCCTTCTCCTTCCAGTACACTATTCTAGACATGGAATGAGGGTTTGTTTGTGTTTCAGGAACTGTAGTAGTCATTCCTAAGTCTGGATCAGATATGATACTCCATCTTCTACAGTTTGAATGTTGTAGCTTTATGGGCAGCGGCTTAGCTGAGGTTACTTACTCTGGGATATATTTGTGACACTTTCTTCACAAATGCTGATGTAATCACCTTCACTGAGTCCTCTAGGAGTTCCCACTCTGTTCTCTTCAGCTAATTCCATTTGTGTTTGGTAAACTTCCAGCATTATCAACTTTCATTTCTTCACTGTACTTTCCTTTCCATGGGTGGATTCTTCATTTGATTATCCATATTCTTAAGTGGTCCATGATTATGTTAGTAGGACACAGAAAGACAATTCATAAGGTTGACTCTCTTTATGAAAACTGAATAATAGACATACTGTGACTGTTAAAATAAGTATGTCTTCACTTATTGGTCATGATATGAATCTCATATTTAGGTTAAAATTAAGTAGAGTGAAGGACAGAGAGAAAAATTTCTCATCAGATAGTTACTCAGTTCTGGCTCAGTTTTATTTTTTGGTAGACTGAAGTTATCTAAATGAAGAGAGAATAGAAAGGTAATGGTAGCTTCTAATTTTGAGAAACTGACAAATGCTGAGACATTTTAGTTGAGTTAGCAAATGGATTATAAACATTCAAATAGATGGAACCAGAGATCTATTATAATATAGAAAAACTGAAGTGTTAAATATTCAAAGAACAACTAAAAAATAACAAAAGATATATTAATGATTGTCTTTCTGACAAGTAATAAAATTAATTTTTAAGTGAGTTCTTGGGTGTATCATCTTAATTTAATTAATGTTCTTAATTTTTATTTTACTTTTAATTGAAAAGTTATTTAACCATGTGGTATATCAAACATTATGTGTTGATATGTGCACAGTGGAAAAGGTAAGCAAAGTTAATAACATGAATTAGTAATACATACCTGTGTGTGTGCCTTTGTGTTAACATCATTTTAAATCTACTTAGTGAATAATTTCTAAGTAAAGGACTATGCTGGTTAGCTTTTAGTGACTCGTTCCAAACTAAGGTCACCTGGGATAAAGGAATCTCAACTGAAGAATTACCCCGACCATTTCTAGCAAGAATCATCTCCAGCCATTTCTGTAAGGAAGTGTCTTTGTTAATGATTGATTTCAAAGAGTCCTGCCTACTTCGGGCAGTACCAGGAAGGCCTGGGTTGTTTAGGAAAGATAACAAAGATGCAGTCAGAAAATGGCATTTTTTTTATGGTTTCTTTTTCAGTTCCTGATTTAAACTTTTTACCTGAGTTTCCTCAGTGATGGACTGAGACCAGAAAATTTAAGCTTCCCAATCCAAATTGCTCTTGGTCATTTCCTTTATCATCTCCTGTGTCTTCATGGTACACATAATACAGGCTGAGCTCACCAGTATTCCACTGTTTCTCTTGTTCTCTTATATTGAAGCTGTTGCTACCCATCCCTTTTCTTTTATGAGTTTCAAAAAAACGAGGTAACGACATATTTGTTGTTCTGTTCCCAGCTGATTTCACTGATTGTTACTCAGTTTCTTTCATGTCACTACATTCTTTATTTGACAATATGAAATGTTAATATTATTCTAAAATATAATCTGCACCTGCAACTGATTTTAAGTGGAAATATATCATTCTTGTCCTCACACTTATCTCCTGGATGGACTTTAAAGAAAGTTAAAGGCTGTCATAAATGAGACTTCAATGTGACATTAAGGAAAATGAGGTAATGAGAAAAATGATAAATAAGTAAAAATTTAGGATTAATGAGAAAAAATAGCAGTCATATCCAAAGACTTTTACAAAAGAACAAAGTTTCTATAGTAGATAATAATGTCGACCTTATAATATCAACACTGACCATGATTCATTAGTAGCAGTATAGGAAAGAAATGGTCTTTTTAAAATTTAAATATTTTTTTAATAATTCATTCACTTTACATCCAGATTATGACCGCCTTCTTCATTTTCTACCTGTCCCACCCTCCTTCCACTATTCTCCTCCCCTATTTCTTTTTCTCTCTTTCATTTTCTCTTTCTTTCTTTTCTGCAAGTAGAAAGATTTATTTACAGCAGTTTCTTCATAAGCTTGTTGGCTTAACACAGGGAATACAAAATTGTCCCATTTTACAAGAAAAAAAATTACATTTAAGAATATACAAGATCAGGGTTGGGTTTTTTTGTATTTGTCTTCTTTTTCATTTTATTTTATTTTTATATTAATCACATGTACTTTGTATCCCAGCTGTAGCCCCCTCCCTCATTTCCTCCCAATCGCCCTATCCCTCCCATATCTCCTCCCTGCCCCTTTCAAAGTCCACTGATAGGGGAGGATTTCCTCCCATTCAATCTGACCCTAGCTTATCAGGTCTCTTCAGGACTAGCTGCAATGTCCTCTTCTGTGGTCTAGGAAGGCTGCTCCTTCCTATGGGGGGGAGGGGGTCGAAAAGCCAGCCATTTAGTTCATGTCAGAAATAGTCTCTGTTCCCCTTACTAGGATACCCTTTTAGATAGACAAATAGGATGGACATTGAATGCAGAAGAAAACAAGCAACAAGACAGAAGCCTACCACAGAGGGCCCCTGAAAGACTCCACCTATACAGAGTATCAAAGCAGTTTTAAGACTCATAACCAAACCTTCTGCAGAGTTCAGGGAATCACATGAAAGAAGGGGGAATTAGTAAGACCTGGAGAGGACAGGTGCTCCACAAGGATCAAATATATCAGGACACAGGGGTCTTGAATGAGATTGTTTCTCCAACCAAGGACCATGTAGGGATATAACCTAGAACCCTGCTCAGATATAGCCCAAGGTAGCTCAGTATCCAACTTTCTCTTTTTTTTTTATAGCACAAATTGTTGGTTTTATTTAAGGAATAACTATATGTATTGATATTTATTATAATTGTTTTTTTAAAATATTAATCACAGGTTATTTAATCTGTATCCCTGCCATAGCCCTCTCTCTCATTCTTTCCCAGTCCCACCCTCCCTCCCTCATCACCCCTCTGTTCCTTTCCAAGTCCACTGCTAGGGAGGTCCTCCTCCCCTTCCATCTAGACACACAGGGTATATACTCACTTATATGGTCTTATAAGATAACGTAAATATACTAAAATATGTACAACTAAAGA
>JAQQSO010007714.1:0-10442 GCA_028658305.1 Pachyuromys duprasi | reverse complement strand
CTGGAGTGGGGTTTCAGTGGTGTGTTCTCTGCAGTCATCTTTGGACATATTTCTTCTGAGGTGTCAGTGCTGTTCGTGTCCCAACTGGTGCTGCTCATGAAATGAGCCTCACGGAAACGCTGGGGACAGATTTTCAGAAGGAAGGTTGTCTCGTTGTTCAAGCAGTTTAGGGTGGGTGGCAAACTGTACCTCCTTTCACCCTCTTTGTCATTCTCAGGACTCTCAGGTACATTGGGTTCAAGGAAGGAGGGAAGGGAAGGGGCACTAGATGCCCTCCTTATAGTCACTTTTGGTGTCATGGCTGGCCCTGTGAAGTTCAAGGTTCGATCTGACTGCCTGGGTTTAAGTTTTGTTTTAAAATTGTCCTCCCAGGGTGACTGTTGCCTAAGAATAAGGTATGTAGCCATCACCTGGTCAAACTTTTTCTCCTGTAAAGCTTCCCGTATCTCTCGTTTCTTGTATCCCATGACTCTCATGATGACCATTACAGTGGGGTCTGGGTGGCTGTCTGTGTTCTCTCTAAAGAAATTGGGAGAACCTTCACTGTCAAGTTTTAGCCATGGAAAGTTCAGAATGTCGCCAGTTGTCGGCCTTAGTTCAGGGTTTACAGTTAACAACTTAGCAATCACGTCCCAGAGCTCCTTTGACAGCTTGAAGTTGATAGAGTACTTTCCTGCCAAGACCCTCTGCTTTAGTCCTTCATATGTATGTCCCTGGAAAGGGAGGCACCCGGTTGACATAAAATAGAGCACAACCCCCAAACTCCACACATCAATTGCAAGGCCGTTGTAGCCTCTCCCTTCAAAGAGTTCTGGGGCGCAAAAAGGGAGGGTCCCACAAAAAGTTGCCTGCTTCTGTCCCGTGGTAAGCTTAGTGGCCAATCCAAAATCGCTCAGTTTGATATTCCCTTTGCCATCCATTAATATGTTTGCAGGCTTTAGGTCCCTGTGGGCAATTCCCTTCCCGTGGCAATACTGGAGGGCACGTACCATCTGTTTAAATAGCCTACAGGACTCCTCCTCTGGGAGGTGGCCAAACTCTGTAATCCTGCCCATCAGTTCTCCTCCTGCAGCATGTTCCATAACCATGTAAGTGTGGTTTGTGGTGTCGATTATGTGCAAAAGTTTGATAACGTTGGGATGATCTAGAGATTTCATTATTTCAATTTCTGATTTGATGAAGGTATGTCTCGTGCCTTTTGGAAGAACTTTTACTGCTACCCTTGTCTGGGTGAGAAGATGGCTGGCCAATTTTACTTCCCCAAATCCTCCTTGGCCAAGTGTTTGTAAGATTTTATAATGTTCTGTCAAAGCCTCTTCATTAAAAGGGTTGGAGCTTAGGTCTTGAACCACTTGCCACCTCTTCATCTTTGTTCATATAAATGTCAACACCAACTAGTGATGCAAGATAAAAATGAATTAAAAGTGTATCTAGGACAAACATAGCTATGAATTCCTGCACTTACAGAAAAAGGATAGATAGATACATAGATAGATACATACATACATAGATAGATAGATAGATAGATAGATACATAGATACATAGATAGATACATAGATACATAGATGTCCCAAATAACCTAATGATGTTGTCAAGGTCATGGGAAAACAAGAACTAGCCAAACCCAAAAGGAATAGAAGAAACAAATTCAGAGCAGAGACTGAAGAAACGGAAATTAAAGTAACAAAGACTTGTTTTTTTAAGGATAAATATATAAGCTAATTAATATTAGAGACCAAGTAAGGTGTTTTTACCAGAGATGCAACTGAAATCCAGGCATCCAGGCAATCACTAGGGAAAGTGTTCCAGTGAATTGGAAAACTCTAGGAAAAACTGATAAACCTCTAGACACACATTAACTACCAGGTCTGAACTAAGAAGATAGAAAACACCTAAACTGTGAAACTGTAGGAGGCAGAGGTAGTGGAAAACAGGAAAACAGTATTGTGTGGACCCAGCAGGGTGGTAGCACATATGACCTCACAGCATTGTGACCTGCTCAGGCTGAAGGCAGACAGAAATCTCAGCATTGAAGATGGGAGGCAGACAAGAAGTCACACTACTAGCTAATGAGCTATTCGCAAGTCATAGTTGCCAGGAGAGAACACATTCTAAGGACATGGCCCCTCATAGGTTGGACAGACTACTCTTCAGTGGAAGACCACATATCCAAGAATAGAAGGACAACAGAAACTCTACTGGATGGTCAAAACCAAACCAAACCGAAAAGACACAAATCTGGGTGGTAGGAAAGGGAGTGTGGGGAAAGGATAACGAGGATCAAAATGTATTATTTGAGCTTCTCAGAGAAGTAACTGAAAGCAGAAAAAAGCAACCAAACTGAAGTAGTACTTAAAAATAATCTCTTGCTGGGGTTGGATGGAAGGGGAGGAGGTCCTCCCCCGTTGGTGGACTTGGAGGGAGCGGTGAGGAGATGAGGGAGGGTTGGGGAGGGTGGGAGGGAATGAGGGAGGGGGCTACGCTTGGGATGCAAAGTACCTAACCTGTGATTGATAACAAAAAATAAATTAATTAAAAAATAATCTCTTGAACAACAACAGCAACAAACAGGAACAGAGAAAGTCATTGGTGATTTTTTATTACACCTTTAAAGAGGAGCTAACACCAATGCTTCTCAAACTATCATATGAAAAAGAAGGAGGCGGGAGGCTTCCAGAATCATCCTATGAACTGTATCACTCAGATATGGAAACCAGGTGGATACAGTAACAAGAAAAAATATAACCAGCCACGGTGAACACAGACACAACAGTCCTTCGCGAGAGCACTTAATACTTCACAGTTCATTCAGAAGCACTGAAGAGGAGCAAACTTCATCATCAAGATGGGTTCACCTAGTCAGGCAAGGGCTGCAACATTCACCATCTGACTAATGCCACTGGGTAGAAACACAAGGGCAACAATCACACACTCAGCTGAAAAGAGTGAAACTGTCATTAGTTTTTAAGAAAAAACAAACAGAAAGCCCACAAATCATTGTGTTGTGTATAACAAGCCAGTTTACTTTGTGGCACCATAGGGAGGGGAGGGGACCTGAAAGTAACAGAGAATTATTAGCGATGTGAAGGGGAAGGAGGAGGGCATACAGCAGATTAGAGTATGGGAATGTTATCAAACTACATTTTGTACACATACAGACACCTTACAGATGAAATTTCTTACTTTGTATGCTTAGTATTTACTTACAAAATTTTTGAAAGAAAATTAGAAAAAAGGAAGATAATTAACAAAGAACATTTAAAATGTGTAAAAATTAAAATCTAACACCATAAATTTTAAAAAGTAAAATGAAAAACTAAAACCAATATTCCCAAAGCACAACCAGTAAAGTGGGAAAGAGGCTCACTCTGTCAAAGTCAAACACGTCACCAGCATCCAAGTCCAAAGCTCCACCAATGTCCAAGTCCTGCAGATCACCACCAAACAGCTCTCTGCACTAGAAGGACAGAAACCAGCCCTGGGCAGTACATTATATGCCCAGGTGGCAGCCACTCCTCATAGTGGCTCCTTGTGAGCTCAGAGTCAGTCAAGGACCACTGAGGGATGGGCATCCTCCTGCCCAAAATGACTGTATTAGTGCCTCTGGACTCAGTGCTGCAACTGCCCAACAAGAAACAACTGAAGGAAGGGCTCATTTTTGGCTCACACTTTGAGGGAACGGGAAAGACATGGTGGCAGGAGTGGTTGGTGTTGGCATGTGGTTGGTGTTGGCATGTGGTTGGTGTTGGCATGTGGTTGGTGTTGGCATGTGGTTGGTGTTGGCATGTGGTTGGTGTTGGCATGTGGTTGCTTACACTGTACTGGTGATCACTCCACCTCCAACACCAGGCCAGAACACTGCTTCCTGCAGACAGATCCTATGCCCTAAAGCTGGAACCCCAACTTCCCAGGACAGTTTCACCAGCTGGACAGTCCATGTTCAAACACAAGATTCTATAGTGGACACTTCACTTGAAATCCTAGCAAGGACCATCTCCACATTAATAGTAACAACACAGGAATGGTAACAGTGATAATACAGGCCCCCAAAGCTCCATGCTTTACTGGGTATAGACTCTGATCTTTACCAGTGAGAAAGTGAGCCCAGAGGATGGCCGCTCCAATGCCCTTTGCAAGTAAAACCAAAAATGCTGTGGTAACATCTGCCTGTTACAGACCTCAACATTCTCAACATTGAATGCAGAGGCTGCAGACCTCTACGTTCAAAGTATCCATTCCTCTCTTTAAACTTGGATTGTTGTTGAAATTATGATCACCCCTCACTGGCACTGTGCTACGGTAACAAAATGTTCTGTTTCTCAAGACACCCCAGGACAAGTTACATCTGTGGGACTGCTAGGAAGAGACTTTGATCACAGCTTCCACACAGAAACCTAGGATCCCAGAAGACAGTAGGCAGACACCTTCAGTACAATCAGGAAAGAAAAAGGTCAACCTAGAATCCTAAGACAGCAAAAGCATTCTTCCCACAGTTGTGGGAGCTGGAGAATCTTCAGATGTCACAGTCTCATCCTGTTCTGCAAGAAACTGCCTTAGACTGGAAAACTTAACAACAGAAATTTCTTATTCTTCTGGAGGTTGGTTGGTTAAGATCAGGCTGTTCAGTGTGCATGAGGTATATTAAGCTCCATGATGTTAAGGGTGTATGGGTGTACCTTTCTTATTCCAACATGGCAGAATGCTGTGTGTATCTTCATGGTCCTGGGAAGGACTGAATTCTTTTTCAGGCCCCTTTCTATAGGGGATGCATTGTGTCATGATGGCAAACCTCCTGGCCTGTCACTGCCAAGTCCCCAACTCTCAGTATCTTCAGGACTGAAGATTCAACATAGGTTTGGAAGGACACGTATCCCGAGATGATACCCCACAAACACAAACTAGAACTGGTTACCATTAGATGAGCCCTGCCTGATGGGAGTCATTACAGTTCTACTGGCAGACATCAGGCAGGACTCAAGAGCAAGGCAGAAAGTCCTTAGGTAAGGTCTCAGGACATAGCAGCAATCAAGGTAAGGCTGAGTCCAAGATGCAAGGTAAAATATTTGCGGGACCAGATTGATAGGAAAGTATTAATGAATAAAAGGCACTTCAGGCAGGCACACAGCAGGCGAATTGTGAGAGTCCCTCACCTGACAGTGAGTGGGATCCATTTTTGTTTCTGTTTTTTATTGTTAATAGTTTATTGAGAAAAACTACTCCTTAACCCACATATTCATGTTTCATAGTTCAGGAACATGGGTCAGCAAGGAACTTCTATGGGGCAATCCAAAGGATTCTTTGCAATCTGAAATCACTTTGCACTCTGAAAGATACCAGCCTTCCTCATCTCTTCAAAGTCTTTCATGGAATCATAATTTCTGTAGAAATCTGCTTATGCCTTCTTTGTTCAGTCACACCAACCTTATAGGAAGTGGTAACTTCCATGGCCACAATAATGCGTCAGCAATATGAACCTGCAGACTCCTGGCCAGAAGACCATGCATCTGAGGTTTTGGCCATGCACCAGAACTCATGATACTGATTGTCCTCTGCACCAATGTCCTTCGAGGTCCTCAGAGAAACCGAGAGCCTTCTGGCAGCACACAGGCACTCAAATCAATGGAGGACCAGGCAACAGTGGCCTCAGGAGTTCCAGGGTCTCTTTTAAAAGCCATTGGATATTATTTGGCCTTGTCTCTTGGGCCATTTGTGTGGCCCCTTATTTGAAAAAGACAGATCACACACTTGGGAAGCAGTCAGGCAGATCTCTGTAACTTCGAGGCTACCCTGGTCGACAAAGTAAGTCCAGGATAGCTAAGGCTTGTTACACAGAGAAACCCTGTCTCAAAAGACCAAACAAACCAAACCAAAATAACAACAAAAAGAGGACAACAAAAGATCACTATATTTTAAAACACCACTGACTTCCTTTTCTGAAACTGACCATATGGAGTAAGGCACCAGGGGCTATTTGGATGAGGTCATATTTGATTGTATAGACATCACAAACACTGTATCAGGCTTCAAGTAGTGAGGAGATGAACTCTAGACAGTGGTGGTGGGGGGTGTTTGCCACTTTATTTTTGGCTCTTTTACTGGGGGAGGTTCTCTAGATAAAAGAGAGCAATTTCTGTTTGCTATGTGATCTATGCCATTAAGTTATAAAAACTCAGAAGTAATTGCCATTGGAAACACAGTGGGCACTCATGTGATTGTGACAGCACCAGCTGAGGGGCAAGGGTCTGGAACAAGGCTTACAATGTCATTGGATCCACACTGCTATAGATTTGCATGAGTGCCATCACTTTTACACATCAAATGGAAGCCCCATGGGAAGATCCAGCACTGGCCAACTAAATTGTGTGCAAATAGTTCATAAAAGGTCCAGTTGACATTCTCTATTACTAAAAGATTCAGTACAGCCAGCACAAGATATATCTGCACAATACCACACTTTAAAAGAACTACCAGTTCTAGAAACAAAGCAATAGTGCATTTAAAGGGAGAAGAAGATCACTCTCCAGCAATGGCTGGGCCACAGGGAGACTGAGTACAAGTGGCCCCATTCCCGGGGTGTACGGCAGGCCTCCCTGTGCCAGAAGACTGTCACTTTGATTAATGGAGGCCTTCTCACTGAAGCCTAAGACATCCTTCGATGGTTTGGCTCTTGAGTGCCCCACAAAGGCACTATTAGAAGGTGATAGGGGGTCAGTTTCAGGGATGGAAGCTAATTTTTGGTTCACAGTTCAGGTATAAAGTCTTCCACAACAAGGAAGGCATGGCTGTTGTAGGAAAAGCTGGTGCGTGGTGAAGCTCCTCGTGTGGCAGTGGCCTAGGATGCAGAGAACACTTCCTAGGCTGGGGTACAAGTTCAGGGTCCACCCCGAGTGACCCACTTCCTTCAGCACAACCCTAGCTCCTATATGCTCCACATTCTCCCAAAACAGTGCCTCCAACTGAAGACCAAGTGTTCAAACACAGCCTGTGGGAGGTGCCTTAACCCCAAACCACTGCATCAGGTCATTAGGACTGTTTCATTGGGCAAGATATTGGGACCTCATCTCTCCCTGCCCATTTCTCTGTTGTGGAAGACTTTTCCCCCTGAACTATGAGCCAAAATGAGCAGTTTTCACCCGCTCTGCACTCATCAGCCAGCATGAGTTCTGTCTCACCCTTTATTTAAAGATAGCAGAGAGCATGTAACATTTTAAAAAGTGGGAAGTTCATGCCTCTGGTAGCTGAAAATCTAGAGGCTCAGTGCTGGATCTAGAGGCAGCAGCATTTAGTGACACAAAGCTGTTGTGTGGCTGCCTCTGGGTTTTCTGTCCTTGGTTTTCCTCTGCCACTCTCTGCTTTCCACCTCTTAGCAGGCAGCTGTCCAAACCCACAATCTTTCCTCAACTGCCCCGTGTGCCTGAGACAGAAAGGGATAACTGGCCCTCCTCAGAAGTGGTCACAGATGTCTAGGCCACAGGCACCTGCCCGTGGTGTGTTGAGGACGGAGCAATCAAGATGTGTGTGCTCTGTGCAAAGTCTTCAGGAGAAGGGCATTCCGAATAGAAGCAACAGATGCGCATGTGTTTGCACTGAAGAAAGAAATCTATGTATCTGGCAGTAAAATCTTATTTAGCAGGGGCTGGAGAGATGGCTCAGTGGTTAGGAGCACTGACTCCTTTTCCTGAGGTATTGAGTTCAATTCACAACCATCTGCAATGGGATCCGAAGCCCTCCCCTGGCATGCAGGCATAGATGCACAGAGCATCGGTAGACATTAGATAAGTAAATAAATATGTTTTAAAAATCTTATTTAGCAAAGAGCCACATTCATCATGGTGAAGAAGAAGTCTGCTCTGATCACTCCACAAATGGATCAATGTATAGATGTCTGTGCTTTGCTGAAGTTTGGCAAGTGCTGCTCACAAGAGGGGTCCCTTCTTGAGTACATTTAGGGGATTTCTTTAACCTCCTCCCTGGAAACTCAGATAGATATTCTCAAATCAAGGGTATTGTGAACTTCAGCTTGACAAGCACCCTCTTTCAACATGGTTTAAGCCCGTGCTTACCAAATTGTGTGGCCAAGAGCCCCTCCCCTCCTTTAGCAATCAGAATCCAGAAGAGCCCAGAGTTCTCATGCCATGCAGCCATATAAGATACACTTCATTCCCAGAAGAGAGCTCTGAGGGCTCCTGTGACATACCATCTACCAGGAATCTGTGAGAGACTCAGAGTTCAGAGTTTTGTTGCAGGCTGGCCCCACAGACACCTCTGCCTGGCACAAGCCAAGTTCCAGACTCCAGAATAAGAGAGGTGCAGAGCACAGACATCACTGCTGATACAGTGCAGGCCAAAGGAGGCTCTTATTAGAGCCAGTGGGGGTGGGGGCTGAGAAATCTTCATCTCTACCCTACCAATTGGCAGGCCAAGGCTGCCCCCTCCCCAATGCTTACCCAGTGGCTTTTGTAAACAGCAACCCTAGGCCAGCTGTGGGAAGCCTTTCCAACCCATAGCTCATAAGATGATATACAAGGGGGTGGGGTGGGGTGGGGTGGGGGCTCCTCACGGCCAACACAGGGGTAAAAGGACAAGCTGCAGGGTGGGTGGGTTCCAGCCTGCCTGCTCTCTTCTTTCATCTCCATCTGGGTGATTCCACTGAGTCATTGCACTCAGTGCACACGACCCAGGCTCAATTCTGTCTACCTGCCTTTCACACATGAGGGATGGGGCCACAGGGTTCCAGTGCTAATGCGCCCCAGTGCTGAAATGTAGCGTTAGCTGGACAGCTTTAGATCTAACATACCTCATGCCAACATCAAAATGCAAGCCTGGACCCAGCTTTGGCCTCATCCTCTCATTCTAGTGATCTGCTTCTACCAAGAAGGCTTGCGGTACTATTGTCCCTTCTGCTCACAGTTCTCCTACCCGTAGTGACACCTTGGTGGTCTGGCTGTCCTGAATCTGAAGACCCCTAATCTGCTAGCTCTCTTCAGCTCCCTCTAGACTCCTCCTTGAGCTGTTGTCCACTGACATACCTGCCCCACGGTCTCTGAGTAAAGCCTGGCCTGCAGCAGGAAAAGGTTACCCCTGAGTAGAGCACAGCCCTCACACCACCTCACATACAGTTTGCTGCTCCTGTGAGGACAGTGCCAAGGTTTGTGCCCTGGATCTTTTTTCTTTTTCCACTCACACTCACTAACCACTTGTGTGGATTCCCCATCATGAGTGCACACACCCAGGAAGCCATGTCTATTTCCATGACCCTCCTTTCTTCAGGGGTGGGGACACCCCCTCTGCTTATTTTCTCAGTCTAGTTTTGCTTCTTCTGGCACTTTTCTCCCCATATGACCCCTGGCTTGTTGGAGCAATAGAGGGTTAAGATAGTCAGGTGACACTTTTGTTGGAACCTTGACCCTGAAGTGACCTGTTCCAGGGTGCACCAGGGTAGAGCTGGGCAAGTCCACCAGGGGTCAGTGTGTCCCAAAGTGTAACCCTTTGTGGTGAAACCTGTGGGTTCTTGAAAAGCATTGGCAAGGGACTGGATGCCAGCACCTTCGCCACCTCATCCTGCCAGGATCTGGACCTACACTACCCTTCCCAACAGTCTGCTCCCTACCTGAGCTGCTAGGGGTGGCAGGAGGGAAAGGCTATGAGTCACTGTTCACAAATGCAGAGTATGTGTCTCTGAAAATCCAACAATTCACAGAAGAGGAGGCCCTGACCACTTCGTCAGAGGGGAGAGCTGGCTCCAGGTCCCCACTCAAGTCAAACATGCCCTGCTCTCTAAGGCAGAGCCTCAGCTGAGGTCAGAGGCTATAGCCTGCTTCCCAGAGCCTAGCACCCACAAATCCCTGTCAGTCTTGCTCCTTCAAAGCTGACCCCTTCCCCCGCTCCCGATTCCTTTAGCTTTCATTTGTTTCTATTGTTTTATATCAGGCTAAAAGACACTTTTTTAAAAAAACTGACTATTCTTCCTGGTGTAATAAATACGAGACCAAACTAGGTCATTGTCTCATCAAATTCCCATACAGGCACTCTGGCCAGATAATCAAAGAAACCTTGAGTACCTCTATCCTCCCCTCCTCATTCTCCTTTCTCCATTCTTCCTTCCCCTCCCTGACCACTAGTCCCAAACCCATCTTTGACTCTGCTGCTTCAGAGGACCCACATCAGGAAAAGGTCATCACCTTCTTAGCTCTCTCTGTATGTGCCTGAAGCGTGTCAGAGGCCACAGTACACATCTGTCTAAGTATGTTTCTTCTTTAACAAAGGCTGGGAAGGTACCTGGGGGCTGGTGGTCACTAAGGGTGACTGCAGACCCCAACACAGCTGCAGATAGCAGTCTGCTCTAAGAGACTCCAAGAGGGTCCGAATCTGGGTGGTATAGCCACACTCAGGACAGACAAAGCCATTCTTGAACCTCTGCATGAAACAGAGGCACCCAGCC
>JAQQSO010007713.1:0-10443 GCA_028658305.1 Pachyuromys duprasi | reverse complement strand
ATTCGGTTCCATTGATCCACTATTCTGTTATTATGCCAATACCATGCAGTTTTTATTATTGTTGCTTTGTAGTACAGCTTGAGATCAGGGATGGACATGCCTTTACATGATCTGTTGTTGGGTTTTTTGTTTCTCCATATGAAGTTGAGAATTTTTCTTTCAAAGAATTGTGTTGGTATTTTGATGGGAATTGTGTTGAATCTGTAGATTTCTTTTGGCAGGATGGCCATTTTCACTATGTCAGTCCTAGTTATCCATGAGCACTGGAGGTCTTTCCATCTTCTGATATCCTCTTCAATTTCTTTCTTCAGAGATTTGAAGTTTTTTTCAATAAGGTGTTTCCCTTGCTTGGTTAGACTCACCCCAAGATACCTTATGTTATTAGTGGCTATCGTGAATGGTGTTGTTTTCCTGATTTCTTTCTCGGCCCTTTCATCTTTAGTATACAGGAGGGCTTCTGATTCTTTTGAGTTGATTTTGTATCCAGCCACTTTGCTGAAGGACATGTCTGTGGCACTGTGGAGCTCATAAGAGCTGCCATTGCCTATATACCAGCCAGTAAACATTCAGGCAAAGATGGATGCATCTTTCAGGGCCTGCCTCTTCTAGCATCATTAACGGCAGTAGAGGGTTGCCTGAAGAAGCGTATCATTGTCTCCAGTGCTGTAGCCCCTGGTGAGTTACTTACGCTTCAGTGGATAGCACTATATCTGGTTTCATGTGAGCATCCCTTGTTATACCTCGTGAGTCACCAAACAAAGAAAACATCACAACTAAAAAGATGGGAAAAGAGAAAAAGGACTTTGAGGAAAAGAGTTAGGGGGAGGTGCTGGCAATGGTGGGTGGAGGATGCAAGTCGTGGGAGGGATGAGTGTGACCAGAACATATTAAAGAGGCATAGAAAATTGTCAAGGAATAAATTAGCAACATGCTAGTTTCTATGACAAGATCAAAGCTGAAAAATAATTGTTAGTAGTTGAAATTTCTTTCAATTGAAAATAAACGTAAGGTCACAGAAGACCTCTCCTCTACATATCCACATCTGGCCATGGCAAGATACACACTTATTCTCTTGATGAGCTACCCAGTTTGACCAGCACTATCTGTTGAAGTGTTGTACCATGTAGAGTGAAAGTTCTTCCTTTGGAAACTGTCAACCCAGCAAGTCTCTGGGCACACCCTGCCGTCTTCTCTTTGGCCAGATCAGTATTTGCTCGGAACTGGTGTTGAGCAACCTCAGTGCTCATGTGATGTGCAAGCTCACTAAAATTATCTTTCTCTTATACTTCCTAGAGACATTTCTCAGTATCATTCAAAATAATCACCTGTCCTACTTTCCATTCCATATTTTTTAAAAAGATGTAATATGTCTTTATTCAAAATTGACTTAATGTTAGATGATACATTTAAATAAAGAACTAAAACCATGTAATCATCCCAGGAATATGTAAAGTAAATTTAAATCTTTAGTAAGATTTGGCTTTGATTCATATAAACATGTAACAGTTTGAAACGGAAAAAAATTCATCAACCTGATTAAGACTTTATGCAAAAATTTACAACAAAAATGATGGCAAAACATCGAAGCCAATTCTTCAATAGCAAACTTTACTCATTAGAGCTGACTTTTGCTTCTCCTTAGCAAAGGGCTGAAACTGCTAATCAGGTAATTAGATGAAGTAGAGAAGGATTATTTCTAATTACTAGGAAATAACTCAAAAGTACCATATTTACATCTGATGTAAGGAATTAGAAAATGCACACTACCTAAGTCAACAAGTAAGTTGATAAACATTTATAGAGTAACAATACAAAAAACCTATATTTTTTGTCATTCTGAGCCTTAGCAGTGTTAGGCAAGAACTCCAACACTGAGCTACATCTACAGAAAATATAACTTTTGAAGGGCCATTTACAAAAGCAGCAACATTTTAAAGTGTTTATAAATATATTGCAGATGATGTGCAAGCCTTGGAGGAGAATCATAAGCTTTATCAACAGGTATAAAGACAGCTAAAATACAGAAATATCCTATACGTAATTAGAAGGCAACTGTTAAGCTGCCTATCTTCAAAATAATTTTTAGTTTCTACCAGTTGCAATAGAATCTCCACATCTTCTTTTAGGCACTTAAGAAATCTGTTATCTCAGAAGAACCAATCCACACCACAAGAAAAGAACAGAGCAACTTAATAGGCAGAGTGAAGATGTGGTCAGACTTTCAAACTCATTATGAGTCTGTAGTGAGGAAGAGTCAAAGTCAGAGACCTGTGTAATTAGAGGCACAAGGACAGAAGAGTGGAGTTGTGAAGATGCATGAACCAAAGGGAAGTTGAGTGATGTCAAAAAAGACATTGGCTTCTGGTGTAAGAAGAGCCTATCCACTAAATGGTGGCCACATATGAAATAATTTCTACTTTAATAGTCCCATACATGTTACCACATAGGCAATAACTGATCCTTAGCATGACAAAAATCCTTAGCAACATGACAAAAATCAACCCATTATTAAAAACTAAAGCATCAGAGATTATGATCCCCCTAGAAATCAACTGTATTAATTGGAAAGTATTTTCTCATCAAAACACACTATAAATAAAGTCAAATAAAAATGCTCAGAATTGTGGACTGGTATTGCAACATACAGTGCTGGCTGGCAAAACTAGTTTTCATATCATATAAAGATCAAGAAAAAAGGTAACCAAAGGGAAAAACAGACATGTGTAAGCATTTAAAAATATTTTTCTTTATTAATTATGCTTTATTCACCTTATATACCCCTGTAGTTCCCTCCCCCCTCCCAACCCAATCCCTCCCTTCCTCCCCCCTCTGCACCGGAGTCCCTCCCCAAGACCACCGATAGGGGAGGACTTCCTTTCCTTCCCTCAGATCCCAGTCCATCAGGTCTCATCAGGAGTGGCTGCATTGTCTTCCTCTGTGGCCCAGCAAGGCTTCTCCCCCGTCAGGGGGAGGTGATCAAAGAGCAGGTCAATCAGTTCACGTCAGAGACAGTCCCTGTTCCCATTACTATGGAACACACTTGGACACTGAACTGCCATGGGCCACACCTGTGCAGGGATCCTAGGCTACCTCCATGCATGGTACCTGGTTGGACCATCAGTCTCAGGAAAGACCCCTGTGCTCAGACCACTTGGTTCTGTTGCTTTCCTTGTGGAGTTCCTGTCCTCTCCAGATCCCACTATTTCCCACTCCCCTCATAAGATTCCCTGCACTCTGCCCAAATATTGGCCATAAGTCTCAGCATCTGCTTCGATAGTCTGCAGGGCAGAGCCCTTCCGAGGCCCTCCGTGGTAGGCTCCTGACCCGTTCCCTGCCCTCTCCTTCTTCCAAGGTCCATCCCTTTAGCCCTTCTGGATAGGGATTGGCATTTTCGCAAGAGTCCTCCCTCTTGATCAGTTTCTTTAGGTGTACAGATTTTAGTAGGTTCATCGTATAGTATATGTCTATATGAGTGAGTATACAGAGTGTGTGTCTTTCTGCTTCTGGGATAGCTCACTCAGGATGATCCTTTCCAGTTCCTACCATTTACCTGCAAATTTCATGATTTCCTTGTTTTTTATTGCTGAGTAGTATTCTATTGTGTAGATGTACCACAATTTCTGTATCCATTGCTCAGTTGAGGGGCATCTCGGTTGTTTCCAGCTTCTGGCTATTACAAATAAAGCTGCTACAAACATGGTTGAGCATATTTCCTTATTGTGTACTTGAGCCTTTTTTGGATATATGCCTAGGAGTGGTTTAACTGGATCTTGAGGAAGGGAAAAAAAAAGAAATGAAACATTAAAACCTGGAATACTTTATAATCTCACTAAAGTATATAAAAAAGTAACTTCAGAGTACCACTTTATGACCTTGCATATGTGTAAAATGCTGTTGTTTAAAAGTATATATTTTTAATTAATTGCAGTTTATTCACTTTGTATCACTGCTGTAGACCCCTCTCTTATTCCCTCCCAATCTCACTCTCCCTCCCTCTTCTTCTCCTCCCATGCCCCTCCCCAAGTCCAGTGATAAGGGAGGTCCTCCTCTCCTTCCCTCTGACCCTAGCTTATCAGTTCTCATCAGGACTGGCTGCATTGCTTTCCTCTCTGGCCTGGTGAGGCTACTCCCCACTCAGGCAGAGGTGGTCAAAGAGCTGCCACTGAGTTCATGTCAGAGACAGCCCCTGTTCTCATAACTAGGGAAACTACTTGGAAACTGACCTGCATCTGTACAGGGGTTCTAGGTTATCTACATGCATGGTCCTTATTTGGAGTATCAGCCTCAGAAAAAGATCCTTGTGCCCAGATGTTTTGGTTCTGTTGCTCTCTTTGTGGAGCTCCTGTCTTTCTATCTCCCCCTTCCTTCATAAGATTCTCTGTACTCTGCCCAAAGGTCAGCTATGAGTCTCAGCGTCTGCTTTAATACCCAGCTGGCTAGAGTCCTTCAGAGCCCCTCTGGGGGAGGCTCCTGTCCTTTTCCCTGTTTTCTCCCTCTTCTGATGTCGATCACTTTTGCCCTTCTGAGTGAGAATTGACCATCTTACCCAGGGTCCTCCTTCTTGTTTAGCTTCTTTAGGTGTACAGATTTTGGTATTTTTATCCTATATTATATATTTAATATCCAGTTATAAGTGAGTATATACCATGTGTCTTTCTGCTTCTGGGATATCTCACTCAGGATGATCTTTTCTAGTTTCCACCATTTGCCTGAAATTTTCATGATATCCTTGTTTTTAATTGCTGAGTAGTATTCCATTGTGTAAATGTACCACAATTTCTGTATCCATTCCTCCATTGAGAGACATCTGGCTTATTTACAGGTTCTGGCTATTACAAATAAAGCTGTTATGAACACGGTTGAGCAAATGACCTTGAATGCTTGAGCATCTTTTGGATATATGCTTAGGAGTGGTATAGCTGGATCTTGAGGTAGCACTATTCTTAATTGCCTGAGAAAGCACCAAATTGACTTCCAAAGTGGTCTTACAGGTTTACATTCTGGCGACCAGTGTGCACTGTATCTGAGGGATGCAGGATCCGAAACTCTGAAACTGGTGAGTGGAGGGGCCCCTGAAGAACATCCACATTGAGGCTTCCTGGCCAGAGGGGACAATTCGTGAGCTGGGGTAGTTTGGATCCAGGTCACCCGTGGAGACTGAGAGTGGCAAATAAAATTATCTTTGTTATTATTATTATTTTCTCCCTCTCCCTCTCCCCCTCCCTCTCTCATGTGTATGTGTTTATGTGAAGGCACGTCTACCATATATGTGGAGGTCAAAAGGCAGCTTGTGGGGGTCAGTTCTGCCCTTCCATCACATGGCTCTTGAGAACTGAGCACAAGCTGCCAGGCTTGGTGGGAAGTGCTTTCATCCACTGAGAATCTTGCCACCCAAAAAATTCTGGTTTCAAGAAGACAGAATGGATTTTCATACAGCAATGCAGCTTGTATAAGCTCATATAACAATTTTGTGAAATATCAGTGTTAGTTAAGGTGTGGGCATATCCTATGATCCAGCAATTTTATCTCAGCATGTACCATCGAAGAAATCTTACAAATGAGCACCAGTAAGAATATTCACAACACCCCTATTTGTAATAACATTGCAACATCAGTAATCTCAATAAAAAGTAAACTCAAATCTCCATCAATAATAGAATTCAGGCCCCACAGGTATGGTCAGGGACCAAGTGATTGTTTAGCATATCACAACCCAGTGTTCAGTTCCCAGCAGCTGCTCCATTACCACTACCATTGCTACCACCGCTTAAGTCCAGTGCATATAAATTGGTGTAAACTTTCAAATAGAATATTATTTATCAGCAAAAAAGAAGTTCCCTTAGTCCTGCATGTGTCAATATGAATGTCAAAAGTGTATTGGTCAAAAAAGGTTGGAGGATGCTAAGTCCTGTGTGATGTGAAAACATGCAGGTTACAGAAATATTTAAAGAATACAGTTATATGTGCTAAGACAAAAAAGAAATAGAAAATAAATAACTGACATAAATTCAAGCTAGTTGGTGCTTCTGGGAGCGAAAAGGATACTGCTGTCTTGAGAGTATCCTAGAAGCAGGAAGTGTATATAGGTGACTGTAATCTAATCAGTAGCTGGAGGTGAGCATGAGTCTTTTTTACTAGTATGTATAAGCTAGTTCATTCCTTTTTATTAATGTTCATATTCACAAAGAGGACACTGTGGTAATCGATTCCATGCTGGTATGGCAGTTGTACTGTACCTAAGTGACAGGCAAGTTCTGTCCTCATCTGCCAGCCTTGGGATTATCAACAACCTTCTTTAGCTGTCACAGCTTCCATAGTGTCATTGTTCCTGCTGGGGGTGGGGGGGCGGCTAAAGCATGAGCAAATCTTGCCTCCTGAGCTGGGCCCTTTTCAAGATCTTTCTGATAAATCTCACCTAATGATTTCTGATTTCATTTCATTGGATTGACAATGAACATAAAAATTCTTGCTGTAATATTGACAACTTCAGCTAATTGTCTTATACCAAACAGGACAAGATGGCTTGTGGGTCCTCCTCCACGCATATGACATCTTTAAAAGGTTCATGGGAAGTTAATTCTGACAGAGGAAGCTTCTCTTTACTTCATAGATACAGGATAATTTATGTGGTCAACATAAGCACCAAAATTTTGCAGGAGAATAGCCTTCCACACGGGGCCTCTAAATGACTATCCATCAGGTTATCGAAGGAGATGCTGTGACTCAAACTTTGGGCAGATTTTTAGGGAATCTTACGGAAAGGAAAGGGGGGAGATAGAAAGACCTGGAGGGGACAGGAGCTCCACAAGGAGACTAACAGAGCCAAAAAATTCTGGACTCAGGGCGTCCTGCAGATTTTGATGAATCAACCAAGGACCATGCATGGAGAGGACCTAGATCCCCTGCTCAAATGTAGCCCATAGGCAGTTCAGTCTCCATGTGGGTTCCCTAGTAAGGTGATCAGGGGCTGTCTCTCATGGATATAGTGGCAGACTCTTTGATCACCTCTTCCTGGCGAGGTGGCCTAAGTAGGCCACAGAGAAAGAGGATCCAGACAGTCCTGATGAGTTCTGACAAGCTAGGGTCAGATAGTACGGGAAAGGACTTCCTCTATCAGTGGACTAGGGGAGGGGCATGGGGGGGGGAGAGAAGAGGGAGGGTGGATAGGACAGGGAGATGAGAGAGATGGCTTCAGCCAGGATATAAAGTGAATATAGTAAATAATAATAATAATGACATTTAAAAAACAACATTTTAGATGGGGTTGTCATACAGTTGGTAGACTGCTTGCCTATGTAACTTAGAATTTGCTTTTCAGTTTAGTCTGGCATTTGTAGCCCAATAGTTATGTATTATAACTCCCAATATTGCTTTTATTTTGTTTTTAAGTCTTTTCCCTAGAAGACTACACTATCCTCCAGGTCCTGTCATTTCTGTGTTGAGAATTTGCATGGAGCTTCTACATTGGCTCCTTGGTTTCAGTTTTCCAGCTGCACTGTCATAGTATTGCAGCAAGAAGACTCATTTCTGTCTTCACTTCAAACATATTCACTTGACAGTATCTTTGTTTTGTCAATTTTTTTGTTATGTTTTCTTTCTATGAATTTCTTTATTTTATACTTTTGGCTTTAGCTTCTCTTTTTATTTTTCATATGATGGATATTAGATTTTATGCTTTTGTTCTTTTATCTCAGCTTTTATCTCATCTTAAAAGTTTATTTTTTGTTGTTTAAGAATTTCTTTGTTCTGTAGGTTTAGTGTTTTGACTATGATGTGTGGTGAGGAGTTTCTTATCTTGTTTAGTCTATTTGGGGTTCTTTAGGCCTCTTGTGTGTTTATGGACATCTCTTTCTTTAAATTGGGAAAATTTTCTATGATTTTCTTGAAGATATTTTCTGGACCTTGGAGTCTGGAATTTTCCTTTTTATCAATTCCTATTATTCTTAGATTTCACCTTTTCATGGCATCTTTGATTTCTTGGCTGTTTTCAGGGCACAGGGGTCTTTTATGAGACTGTTTCTCCAACCAAGGACACATAACCTGTGATTAATATAAAATAAAAATGTTGAAAATTAAAAAAAAAAGATTATTGAGCCCCGGTCAACAAGCCAGAGTCCCCCCATCTAGGAGTGGGTTGCAGCTTTCACACCCAAATTGCTTTCATTATAAGCCATGTGGTCTTGAACAACCTACAATAGCAACCCTGACACATACAGTCTTCTTCTCTCCTGGGATGAAATAAGAACTCTACCCAGCAGGGTATCAAAACATATGTTGAGATCCATAGCCAAATGTTTAGCAGAGTGCAGAGAATCTTATGAAAGAAGGGGGAGATAGAAAGACCTGGAGAGGACAGGAGCTCCACAAGGAGAGCAACAGAACCAAAAAAATCTGGGCACAGGGTCTTTTCTGAGACTGATACTCCAAACAAGGACCATGCATGGAGATAACATAGAACCCCTGCACAGATGTAGCCCATGGCAGCTCAGTGTCCAAGAAGATTCCCCAATAATAGGAACAGGGACTGTCTCTGACATGAACTCATGGGCTGGCTCTTCGATCACCTCCCCCTGAAGTGGGGAGCAGCCTTACCAGGCCACAGAGGAAGACAAAGAAGACAGTCCTGATGAGACCTAATAGACTAGGGTCAGATGGAGGGGGAAGAGGACCTCCCCTATCATTGGGCTGGGGGAGGAGCAAAAATATTTCAGTTGATCACAGATCTCATAGTCTTTTTTCAGAACACTCTGGGGATTTGAACTCAGGTCCTCATGCTTGCCACAAAGAGCTCTTATCCATTGATACATTTTACCAGCCAAGTATTCTAAACATTTTATGAAACTTTATGAAACGTTTATGAAACTTTAAGCATCACCAATGGAGCACTTGCATAGCCTTTCCTTCAGACTAATGCTACAGCTGTGGCACATGCTTGAGAAGAAAGGGAAGGCTCAGCAATGGCCGGACTTTGTAAAGTCCTTTAAGTTTGTCTCCCTATGTTATAGCATTGCCATTCTGCTATTTCATCTTTTGCTCTTCTAGCTTGGTGCTCCATGGGACACTTAATGGAGACAGGTCCCACATGTTGAACTTCTGTAGCGTTTTAGCCTGAACTCTGTCAGCCTTTGCAACATGCTCTGTGCGCTGATCACTTTCATTCCTAGTCTTAGTATGACTGAATATTTAGTGTCTTTTGTTCTTGTTTATAGTTCTTTAATATGGTTTCATATAGGATTTAGATATGTTTATAATGTTCCCTTTTAAACTAGTAACACCGGAATTTAGAGAAACAGTACCCCATTGGACTTTCAGAGACATAAACTAATGTTAATGGGATAGCTGCACCTTAATTTATGATATATTTTATCTGTCGAATCTTTGCATATACATTATATTTAGAAATTATATTTAGGCTGTGATCTCATGTCACATTGCTTTGGTTGGTGCATGCTTCAGCTTTGTAAAAAAAAAAATCACATGATTTTTTTCTCTAGGTAGTGCAAACATAATTTGAGATATCCCAGTTGCGTATCTCAAATTTAGAACAAGTTAGAGTTCCTAAAGAACAGATTATGTTTTAATTATTGCATTTCAGAGTCACAAAATATTCGGAGTCATTTTTATCACTAGGATATGTTCCATAAGGAAATAAACTCCAAAGCAATGTACCACCTTCTGTTGCTAAGAGGGAAGTGTTCTTCTGTGGTTCCCTGTATAGAGGCGTATCTACAGACTACTTTCCAAGCAGTTAACTCACAGCCTCATCGACTTCCACATCTTAATATAAAGAAAATTGGTTTCTTCATAGAGGGTGACTGTAAGATTTATTAATGACTAGAGCATGTAATCCTCATAAATAATCCAGTCTGGGTGAGATTCCTCAAGGCCAAAGGGCTCATGTGACATTTTTCATTTGGGTACACAATGGCCATTTGTGCTTATGGGATCATTGAGTCTACATATCTGGCAACGGACAAAGATCCATTCAAAGTCTATAAAATATAGCAGATGCCTTGGATGCATTTAAGGTTTGGGGATAAATAATAGCACACACACATACATACATATATATGCACACACATATATATGTATTAGCTTTCAGGCTCTCTGAGGTCTAAGAAGGGCACACTTGGTCAGCACTTAGATAGGAAACAGTTAAAAAAAAGATGGGCACTAGTAGGCTGGCAATTGATTTTTCTCTATTTTCATTGTCTTCATGGAACAGTTTTTAATATGGTATTTGTATTGTTCTGCTTTGATGAGTATGCTTTTTAAATGGCAAACTTTAGTTCTTTCTTATTTTATTTATTTATTTTTTCTTTTTTTAATTTGTTTATTTTTATATCAATCACAGGTTAGGTACTTTGAATCCCAGGCATAGCCCCCTCCCTCATTCCCTCCCACCCTCCCACTCCCTCCCTCATCTCCCTCCTCCCCGCCCCC
>JAQQSO010007712.1:0-10443 GCA_028658305.1 Pachyuromys duprasi | reverse complement strand
GATTCAAAGTACCCAACCTGTGATTGAGATAAAAATAAATAAATTAAAAAAAAATCACTGTAAAAAAAATAAATGGGACCTCATGAAACTGAAAGCTTCTGTAAAGCAAAGGACACTGTCATCAGAACAAAACAACAGCCTACAGATTGGGAAAAGATCTTCACCAACCATATATCTGACAGAGAGCTAATATCCAGAATATATGAAGAACTTAAGAAGTTAAGCACCAACAAACTAAGTAATGCAATTAAAAAATGGGGTACAGAGCTACACAGAGAATTCACAATAGAGGAATATTGAATGGCAGAGAAATACTGGGGGTTGTTTTTATAGATTTTTTCCCCCTCCTCACTCTGGGTTAATTTTTCAAATTTATGCACAACTATAATTTGTAATGGGAGTCATAAATTATGTATCTTATGGTATTGCATGCTGAATTTTGAAGGGATTAAAATGTGTTGCCTTTCCCATTCTCTTGGATATATTCAAATTACACGGAAATAATTTGATTCCTTTGAATATTACTGTGAAGATTTTTCTGGTTGGAGCCTTGAAATGCCTCTATTCTAGGGCTGTTCTGATCTAGCTAGAGGCACTATCCTTCCCAATACCTAAGTCAGTAAAGAGGCCTCTCTACCACAGTGGCCTCTGGACTTCTGTGCACCTCAGGGCTTTCTCAGCAAGCCCTGTTGTCGTGAGTTCTTGTTAGACTCAGTTGCTGCTTCATACATATGTCTGGTAAGGGCCACATACTGCCCAAAGTAGGCTTGGCAGCTCACTGGAACTCTCTGAGTCTCTCTTTTTGTATGGAGCCATCTGTTCTCTGGAGCTCTGACCCATGAATTCTAGCCACATGGATCTACTCCAGAAAACACAAGATTCATCTTGTTCCCACTTTTGTATAGTGAGGGTCCTCTCTTAGCTGACCAATGGAACACTGTGGGAACTGATTTGTTTTTCCAAGATTTAGAAACTCTTTATTTACATATTTTTGTCCAGTCTTGTCATTCAATCAAGGCCGAAAGTAGATATGCAGTCTAAACTTTAAAGAATGAATTAAATGAAACAAGATATTTATATTTATCTGGGCTGATCTGGAAGTTTCCATTGTTTTTGTCCTTTGGCATAAGTACTGATTACAACCACATGCATCATGCTCAGCTGTCACTCAATAGTGTTCTATGGTTCATATTCATTCCCTTTAATTTTTTTTGTAACAAAATGTCCTATAGATAAGGAAAGGAGTCACTGGTCTGGCTGGGGTGACTGACCATAATCAATGCCATTTAGAAGTGGCCAAAGAGAACACACTGAATATCCAGCTAACCAAGTTGTATATATTTTGCTTCATTTTTCCTGGTTTGGGGATAAATGTTCAAGACATGATAATGGGAGCAGTGCTGGATGGAGGATGGGGAATGAAGAAGGTCTGTAGACATGTCAGATGGTTTGGACCACTTGTGACTCTCTGAAGCTAGGTGTAGTAGTTGGGTCCATAGTTTATTTCATTAAACAAGAAGGCCTGGGATGCAGTTTGGAAAAATGAGATGGTACAAAGTAAACCAATGAAGGAAATATATGTAAACTTAACACAATGGATTAATTTTACTCATTTGCTAGAGCTTTGCTGAACTATCAATTACTAGCTAGAGGGTACCAAGGACTACCTGTCTGAAGGAGAATGGAATTGAAATATTTTCCAGAAAGAGCTGGTTTCTAGTTTAGGTTGATGGTTGCCCTGGGCATATTTAGTTTTTAGTATTTCCCTACAGCTCTGCTGATATCTGAGTCCTTCCAGGAGCAGAGAAGAGCCAGGAGAAAGGAGGCTGAAGGATAGAGACAGAGAGAAATTTCACCAGGCTTGATGTCAGCACATGTAACATTTCATACACTGAAAACCTTGCTTATTTAGTTTATCTCATTTCTCCACTAGCATTAAGGAATATGAAAGGAGTTGGTTTCAGTCTTTCAAGATCTCCTAAGGTAAGCTCTTTCTAAATACTTGTGAACTAAAAGATGTACAAGTGACTTTTCCCCAAAATATGGCAAAAAAAAAACCCAGACAAACAAGCTCTAAAGTTTAACTTCAGTAAGTATAATATCTACTTTTGAGGGGAGTCAGAGGGAGCACAATGTCTTATTAATTTTGAAAATGTTTTCTCTGACTTTAGAATGAATTTTATCTTTCTTTTTTATGTTCCCAATTGTTAATTTTTTTCATAGTGTCTTGAGTATCTTGCAAGTGTCAGTCATGGTTTATTAATTTGTCTTTGTGCTTGTTGGAACATTTTTATTTCTTTATCTTGTCTTTAAGCTTAGATATTCTGTTCATTCCTCGATTCTTTCTGTTATGTTATTTTCTATGGAGCTTTTTATTTGAATTATGTGATCTACAAAGAATTATATCAATGACAGCCACTCTTTCTATTAATATATTTCAACATGCTTGATGCTTCCAATGTATTCCATGCTCAGCAGATGTTTGCTGAACTGTCCAATCAAAGATCCAGGGCAGCATCTATAAATGAGTTAGATTCAACCAGATCCCCTGCCTACTGATCTTATTTGCCCTTGGCTGAGTATGGAGACACAAGAACTTCATATTTAATCTCTGTATTAGTTACATAGGCTTTCCTCAAGAATGGGCCCATGCTATGCTTCTTTGGATACTTCAGATTGTTTGCAAAAATAATTTATCTATCAGTCTGCAAGTTGTCAACACAGCACAGATACGAAGCTATCAAGGAGTTTTTTGTATTGCCTTCTGTTCAGAAAACTGTTGTGGCTCAATACAGATTTTTACTGACTCCTGATTTTGCCCTAGAATAGCTTGTAACACCAGTTAACAATATATCAGCTAGCTTAATTTACCCAAGAGGAGATTTATGTATCACTTTTAACTTCTTGTAATTTATTATGTTTGCTTTTCATTTCTCTGCAATGATGTATAAGGCATTTAAGATCTTTTTGGCATAAATTTGCATGATGCTTCTATGACTAAAGCAGTCAAGTTTACATAGTTGTAATTCACAGTGTCACAATCAGATGTGTGATTTCTCTATAGTCTTTTAGCATCAGATTTTTCCATTTTCTGAATGGTGTGAATCTGACTGACGTGTCAGCACAAGGCCCATCTTGGATAATTTGTGTTTTATATTGTTGTCCGGATGGATATTGGCAGCAGTTGTTGATTGCTATTCAGTCTGCTTAGCAGTGTTTCGCAGAAGAAATCTCATGCCTGGAGAGAAAACCTTGTATTCTTGGTGGTCTGCTCTTAGCCATATAACCTCACTTGAGCATTGCCTTTTAAACAGTACATGGCTAAGTGGAATGAATGTGGACAATATTTGACTAGGCATCTGGAGACATGAATTCTACTTATATCCTTCCCACTACAAAGCTGAGAGCACCTGTGACTTAGCATCTCTGGTGCTTGACTTCTACATCTAAAAACTAAATAATAGAAACACCAGATAAATAAATAAACAGCTAATGCAATATATCATTGCTATTGTAATATATTCTAGATATATTTGCATGAAATGTGTAAAAAAATTTCCAGAAACTGAATATTTTCTGCCCCATTGCAACAGGCAACAACTGAGAAACAGAAAGAGGAAGCTGGCAGCTGGAGAGTGTACATTACCAGTGTTTCTAGTTTGCAGAACATGGCCTGTTCTATAATCAGAGGTAATCTTCTCATTACCTCCTACTTGGTGGAGCACTCAGAGCTGCTGATCTCTTAGAGCAGAGGCAGAGCCCACTCATCATGAAGCTGGCTGTGGAATGAAGGATGGCTGCTCTGAGAGGGTAGAATAGGAATGGCCATCAGAACTGAGTACAGTATTCATGTTCTGTAAAGTGAGGGATAGATACTAGGCCTTTGTGTATTTGCTAATGAGACACAGCATCTCACTACCCAAGGCTGGAATGAGAAACTAGATCTATTATTCTGATAATTTTTTTCTCAGAAAATAGGACAACTCAGAAGAAATTTTGTACAAAGATTTATTTGGTTTAATAAAAGGAAGAGGAGACAGGGTGTGAGGTGAAGCTTCAGCTTGAATCTTACTCTTTAGAGCTTTGCTAACTTGTAGAAAAATCACTCCCTGAGCTCCAGTTCCCAAATATCATGGGGATGATCATAACAAAAGGCTCAAAGGATTGTCTTGAAGAAGCAATGAGATTGTATAGAGAAAGTTCCTCAGCACAACGTAAGCACTGCATGTATGTCACAGGGCTCTGTGGCTGTAATCTTTCTTTAATTTTAAGGTTATCGACTCAATACCACTGTTTATTAAAAATACCCACTACATTAGATGAATATACATATTGTGGTTAAGTCAATTTCCCACTTCAGAGAAGTTTAAGAGTACAATAGCAGGTTTTAACATTATACGAGATTTTCATTTTATACCAGTTGAAAAGTAATCTGGCCTTTTCCTTCCTAAGAAGTAATGCTTTCTACCACTGACTTGTCTGGGATAGTAAATAGGACACTCATGCTCTTAGTTAGCTTTGGGTGGACATACACCCATACACATACATTCCAGAGCTTTCTTCTGTCCTTCATTCTCTCCTCTTCCATTCACCTACTCTACCTCCTATAGCTTCCACTGACATTGGGATGCAAGTGTCCAGGAACGGACTATAGGGTATCGATACATTACTGTCATAAAGAAGGTTATGATTTCCTCACACTAATCCTTCAACTGCCATCATTTAGCAGATGAGGGCACTGAAAGCCCAGAAAGGTGAGAGCAACTTTTCCAAGTTTAGTGGGGTAAGGAGACAAATAGCAAGAGGGAGGGATATGGTTTTCATTTTCTCACAATGCAAAAGCCTTTGTTGGAGAGTTGTGATCTAAAAAGCTATGTTGACTAATAAAGATAAAAACAAAATTACCCATGTGAGGGTGGGTAGAGGACAAAGAGTTGCTCGTGTTTGCTGTCCCCTCCCTGAGTTCCATAAGGAGACTTCCCAACAGAGGAGCTCCTTGATGGTATGTAATTGTGGAAGAGGACACTGGTTTTTTTTTTTTTTTGTCATTCTCTCATCTATTACATCCCGACCTTGACCACAGTGGCCCCTCCCTCCACTCTGTCCAGCCCTCCTCTCCTAACCTCCTCTCTGCCCTGGATTCACTCCTCTTCCAGTTCCCTTCGGAAAAGAGCAAGCCTCCTGGGAAATTCAACTGAACATGACATGACAAGTTAAAATAATACTAGGTACAAACCCTCATATCAAGGCTGGGCAAGGCAACCCAGCAGGAGGAAAAGCATCCCAGGTAAATGAGTTGGAGACACTCCCACTGTTAGGAGTCCCACAAGAACACCAAGCTAAACAGCCATGACATGTATGCAGAAGGCCTAGGTCAGACCCATACAGGGTCCATGATTGTTACTTCAGTCTCTGTGAGCCCTGATTCTGAGGACCATGTTCTTGTAGTGTCCTCGGCCCCTCTGGTGGAAGTTGGCACTTTTGAGTCCTTACTAAATGCCCCCGGGATGTTGTAGTGCATTTTGTGTGTCATCTTCTTGAGTCATGGTTCCCAGGATATGACACCATCACCAACCTCTGAGTCAAAGGGATACCAGGTTTCTCAGATTTGCACAGCACAAGGGACAGGACAAGGGGCTGTCTGTACTTTAGGCTACCCATTGCAAGGTGCTGTGTTTGCTGCTTTACTGTACATTTTTTTTTCACTTTAATTCTCACAACTACACGAAAGGTCTGTAGAAAGCCGACTGATGCAGTTCAAGGTTTAGATAGAACTCAAATGTCTTAGAACTGCAGGATCTGTACTTGCATCTTTCTACGATGAGACCTTGAAATCACTAAGCAGATGGCATACATGTCATGAACCAAAGGGTCTTGAGTTCAAGTCTGGAATTTCTTTTTAAGCAAATATTTCCAGAGGAAATGTTGTCTCTTACTCCATTGCTAAACATTGCTTTTTGACCTTCTATGATACTGTTTTCTAGAATGAAACATGCATTTGTGCCTTGAGAAGATAAGAGCCTAGGGCTGTAATTCCTATTCTCTCACTCACTAATTTCCCTACAAGAAGGGAAAGACTCGTTAAGCCCCATCTCCTCAAGACAGAAATTTTAAGTGTGAAAGATAATTCTCTTTACATATACACATTTTAAAAGCCAATTTGTTTCATACTTTTCTTTTGAGAATGCTTATATAGGCAAATGGTCCTGGAAAGATGCAGACCATGGCTCCTGTGACAATTTTAATCACACTTGGGATGGCAGAGATGTCTTTATCTCTCTCTCAGAACACAGTTCCACATTTGAGAATAAATGGACTTAAAGTGTCTCTTTGGAGAAAGGTGGAAAACTTTTCTAAAATCTCCAAGTTGCCAAAGGTCCCTGAAACCAGAAAATTATTGTAACATGATACTGATGGACCAAAATGTGTAAGGAATAGGTATGCCTTGTCCAGGACCATCCTTTGCACTCACTGGACAAACGGAAGAGAATGGCAGCAAGTGAGAGGAGAATAGGAACCAGCATTCATGAGTTACCATGCATGAGTGTTCTCAAACATGCATGTTTAACTTGCACCGTGGTAAGAGCAAGCAAAGAGTTTTCATTGTCTTGAGCCACTTAAAATTCAGGCTTTATCGCTACAGCGTCTAATATTACATGATACTATCTCTGGTGGGACAATAGCGTTAATTAGTTTCCTTCTATATGCAAACCACAGTGTTAAGCAATGTTACTTCAACCATCTCTCTTATCTGTGGAAGAAACTTTGAAATGTAGTTATTATTTTTCATTCCACATATGGAGAACCTGAAACCTGGAAATGTAACATACTGACTGGCTTTTTTTTCCACTTTCAGGATTATATAACTAGAAATGGTTAACAGTGGGATTGAAACCCAGTTTCACCAGTTTCAGAAATTATGCCATCCCAACCTTCAATGGTTGATTATTTGATTACAGATTCTTTACAGAGTCTGGCTCAGCCCTAGAATATCAGGAGTAGCTGAGTGCAGATGCTAACAGTCTGCAATAGCACTTCTATCTCCCTCCTGGATTATTCCTTAAATGGTTCCTCATTGTTCTTCTGTGTTTACACTTCTCTTCTTATTGACCCTTAGCTCCAGATTCTTCTACAACCCTTGGAGCATCATTTCTTTCCTGCTGGGTTTGGCATGCACTTCTTGGTCTCTTCAACCACCCTAGTTTCAGTTTTGTGACTTTAAACACAGGAAACAACGAATGTGGGAAGAATCACATGCCGCTCTGTCTTCCTAGAACCTATAGTCTCCATGACAACCCTACCTTCTCATGAGAGAAAAAGAGTAATACTCATATCATGAAAGCATTTCCAAGGTATTTCACATTGCTTATTTTGCAATGTGATGCCACGCTCTTAAAGAAGGCAATGTAAAATTTTAGGCTCAGTAGTAAAGTATAGGTTACCACATAATAGCACACTTAAATTATTGAGGGGATAGCATCATCCTGAGATTTCTCAAAGGAGCACTTGCTGAAGAGTTATGTCTGCTCAGTGCAAACTCTGAAAGCAATAATGTGATGTAAAGTCTGTGTTTTGAAAGAACTAGAAAGGAAAAAGTTCTGTTTATATAAACTGGCACCTGCATGTTTTTCTTCTGTACCCAACTTGGAAGCTTCCCCAGTGGGCCACCATGGCTTCCCCTTTCCTTTTCCTTACTCACATCCAGGCTGCAGGTGTACCTGAACTAGAATGCTCATAAATTATGTGGCTCTTATTAGTCTTTGGAGACTGTGATAACGTTTCCCATAAGCATCAGTGAGATAAACAAGGTTCGAGAAAATAAAACGCGTGCATATTTTGTTGGGATTCAGTATTCACAAAGAGTCCCCAAAGAATAATGAAGTTATTTCAATTAGATTAATTGGGAATGTATAACGTGCAATTCTAAGATGTGTTTTGAAATTACAAATGAGTAAAACCAACGCTTGAACCTTCTTGAAAATCACTTTACTGGTTGTGAGGTTATGTGGTAGTTGGAGCAGTTAGTATTCACATAAGCAAAATTCCAAGAAGTATAGAATAGCTTACATGTGCCCTATGACTCAGCAAGCATGTATCTCTCTCTCTCTCTCTTTCTCTTTCTCTCTCTCTCTCTCTCTCTCTCTCTCTCTCTCTCTCTCTCTCTCTCTCTCTCTCTCTCTCTCTCCCCGTCTCTCTCTCCCTTCTCCCCTCAGCAGGGTCTCATATAGGCTAGACTGACCTCAAGTGTGAGATGTAGCTTAGGCTGGACTTCTATCCTTTAAGTGCTGATCCTATAAGTCAGCTACCACATTCAGCCCCTTTCCATATCCTTTTTCAATATTTTGTCCTCAGTCTTCTGAAGCCTTATTTTCTCTACTAGTTCCTACTGTCTTCAGTGTCAGCCAAATTAATGGACTTTTAAAGTCATTATGTATTTGTTAGCATCCTCCTCTTCCTCTTTTCTTTTTCACCATCCTCTTCCTCCCTTTCTTCCTCTTGCTCTCCGTTCTCCCTTTTTCTTTCCTCCTCTCCTGTTTCTTCTTCAATTTACTGTCAACTGTCTATAAGGTAGATAAAATACTGCTTTCTAGAAATTGTACTGACATGATTTAGGATTGCTGATCCTGTCAGACATCGGGAGAAGCAGCTCTCCAACCATATATACCTAAGGGCTCAAAAATACTTTTACAAACAACCTTTCAACAGTATCTAGCTCACAAACAAAGATAACAAAGCACATCAGGAAACAAGGCAGCATGAATGAAATGCCAGCCACAGCAGTAGACAATGTAGACAGACTTGCACGAACCCCAGACACTAAGATGTTTGAAAAGAACTTCCAATAGCAATGCTTGGTATGACTAACCAGATAAAAGAGAACATTTTCCCAGTCAGCTAGAACTTGAAAAAGGTGAATTGACAAATTAGAAAGGGGGCCACATACAAGGTTCTAGAATGTTAGAAAGCTTCAGGTTAAAATTCAGTTAATATCCAGGTATTGTGACTAATATATATCATCCCAACATTTAGGTTACTGAACAGGAATATTGCTGAGAGTTCAAGGCCAACCTGAGTTACATAGCAGGTTCCAGGCAGGCTTGAGACAAAGAGATACTCCACCTAAAGAAATCAAAACTGACAGTCAATGTGATTAATAGCAAATTAGATGCAGATCTATCTAGTGAAATGGAAGGAATGGAGAGAAAACCATTGTGAACAGAGAAGAATGAAGATAGTGGGTAGAAGACATAGCTAGGGGAAATGTGTGACAAAGAGGGGTGATGGGGAATTGTGGTCTTAGAATGTTGGGAGAGAAAGGCAGAGTAAGCAGTCCTGAAAATTCAAAGTAATAATGTGGGAGAACGTCCCCAAATACACGAAAGTTGCTGTGCCACAGATTCAAGACATTCACTAAGCCATTGTTGGGTTAATTACGAAAGCAAACAGAATGAAGAGCAGGTAGACATAGCACAGAATAGTTGCTATCTTGTGTGAAGAGACCAGAATGGCATCTGTAAAGACAAATGTATTCTTCAGGAATGAAGATATAGTAAGTACTTTCAGTTAACAAAGAAAATGTTTCACTGGAGAACCACTGTAAATGTTGAAGGAAGCATTAAAAGGTGCTCTTTGGGCAAAAGGGCATTGTACTATTATACCGGAAAACTTAGACCTTTTCAGCATGGAAAGACATTACGTGCGTGCACTATGGTAAATATTTAAACAGTATCCAATGGGATTTTTATGTCTAAAACTAAAGTAATTAAGCTTATAGAAAAAAAGGGGGCATAGCTGCAGGAATAGCTGAGTGGTTAAAAACCCTCACTGCTCTAACATAAGACCAGAGTTCAGTTCCTAGCACCCATGTTAGGTGGCTTATAACTGCCTATAATTACAGCTGGAGTAGATCTGATGCTTGTTCTGGATTCTGCAGGCACCTGTACACATGTTACACACACTTACACAGAAATAGACACATATACATTAATAAAAATAACATAAATCTTAAAAAGAAAAAGGAAAAGAAGATTGAAATAGTAGAACATGATATGTACTAATAAAATTTACATATTTCTAAAATAACAATACTGATAATTATTAATGTTATGCTAAAGACTCATAAAAAGCACTTCTACCACAAAAGCAATAGGCTCAAATAACTTTTTCCATAATTTCTGCCAAATGCATAAGAATTACTAAAAAATTTCTCTAAAGTCAAGAAAATGACTTAAAAAAAAAAACACAGATGGGAGAGCTTAGTAAAGCTTGCAAAGCACCAGACTGGGGAATATTATAAACGAAACACAGCACAGGCTCTAAGATCAACAATCAATAAGTGGGACCTCATGAAGCTGAAAAGCTTCTATAAAGCAAAGGACACTGTCATCCGAACGAATCGACAGCCTACAGATTGGGAAAGAATCATTACCAATCCTACTTCTG
>JAQQSO010007711.1:0-10444 GCA_028658305.1 Pachyuromys duprasi | reverse complement strand
CCTGGTCGGACTGAAGACCCTAGTGAGGGAAACAGGGACTCTTTCAGTCATGAACTTGATGGCTGACTCTTTAACCCTCCCCCATACAAGCTGGGGAGTGACAGACTGGCTAGATCCCAGGGGAGGACATTGCAGCCAGCCCTGAGGAGACAGGATGAGCTGGGGTTGGATGGAAGGGGAGGAGGTCCTCCCCTGTTGCTGGACTTGGAAGGGGCGGGAGGAGGGAGATGAGGGAGGGAGTGGGAGGGTGGGAGGGAATGAAGGAGGAGGCTATGCCTGGGATGCAAAGTACCTAACCTGTGATTGATATAAAAATAAATAAATTAATAAAAAAAAAAAAGTAAAATCAATTTTGTCAATGCCCTACAGTCAGAGAATACCCAGATGAGTTTCTTGTATTTTCTGTATCTGCAGTACTAAACTTTGTGAAGCCATCTCTCTTTCTCTCTCTCTCTCAATCACACACACACACACACACACACACACACAGTGATCAAAGACTGATATTGACTCTTAAAGATATGTATCATCAAGGAGCCATAAATTTGAGAAGGCAGTGTACTAAAGATGGAAAAGGAGATGGATTACACATAGGGACCCTGATACTCATCCTTAGCCATAAGATAGAAATGTTGTGTTTGTAGAAATACCAGATGTGGTTGGGGGCTTTGATTTTTCCTCCTTCTCCTCCTTCTCTTCATCCTTCTTCTTATTTAAAATTTCTTCACTTTCTGTCCCAGCGGTAGTCTCCTTCCTCATCTCCTTCTGGTCCCACCCTTCCTCCCTCTTCCCCTCTATGCCTCTTCTCTAGTCTGCTGATATGGGAGGTCCTACTCCACTAGTATCTGACCCTAGCCTATCAGGTCTCATCAGGACTGGCAGCATTATCTTCTTCTGTGGCCTGGTAAGGCCACTCAGTAAGTGGGAAGTGATCAAAGATCAGACAACAGAGTTTATTCCCCTGCTCTTCTTACTTGAGCTGCCACATGGAGACTGAGCTGCTATGGGCTACATCTGAGCAGGGGTATAGGTACTCTCCATGCATGGTCCTTGGTTGGTGCATGAGTCTCTGCAGGATCTCCTGGACTCAGTTATTTTTTAATTTTGTTGGTCTCCTTATGGGGCTTCTATCCCCTCCATGTCCTTCTATCCGCACCCACCTCTTCTTCCATAAGAGTACCTGCACTCTGCCCAAAGTTTGGTTGTGAGTCTGGGCATCTGCTTCAATCCTCTGTTGGGTGGAGCCTTTCAGAGGACTCTCTTTAGTAGGCTCCCATCCTATTTCCTCACTCCCACCACTTCTGGTGTCTATCCTGTTTGCCATTCTGAATGAGATTTAAGCATCCTCCCTAATGTCGTTCTTAGTGTTTAGCTTCTCAAGATCCAGCTATACCACTCCTGGGCATATATCCAAAAGATGTCCCACCATTCAATAAGGACATTTGTTTAACTATGTTCATAGCAGCTTTATTTGTAACAGCCAGAATCTGGAAACACCCTAGATGTTCCTCAGTGGATGAATGGATATAGAAGTTGTTGCACATTTACTCTATAAAATACTATTCAGCTATTAAAAGCAAGGAAATCATGAAATTTGCAGGCAGATAGCTGAAACTAGAAAAGATCATCCTGAATGAGGTAACCAGGAAACAGAAAGATAGGCATGGTATACACTCACTTATAAGCGGATATTAGCTACATAGTAAAGGATAGCCATACTAAAATGTACGGACCTAAAGTAGCAGCGCAGTTTTTAAACATCTCTTCAGTAGAGCCACAGAATTCTGTAACTATTGCCACTAATTCCTAAAGAAATCCTCCACACTTTCTCCCAGCCCTCAAGAGGTAGGGGAATTTGGAAAAACATGTACTACATACTGAAACCATCTCATTGCAAAAATAGAAAAGAAAAAGGGTAGAAGTTCTCAAAACTCATTGCCAGTCATTCCCTGCTTTTAACTCCCTCAATATTAAGTAACTATTACTCCATTTACTATTTCCAAATATTTCATATTCATAAAAGTATGCAATATGTAACCTTTCCTAGTGCTAGGGTTGGAGCCCAGGACTGTATCCATGCTAGGCAAGCACTCTTTTTGTAATTTTTTCATTTATTATTTATTACAATATATTCACATTGTATCCCAGCTGTGGCCTGCTCCCTCATCTCCTTCCAATCTCATTGGCCCTCTCTCTTCTCCCACTATGCCCCTCCACTAGTCTACTGATAGAGGAGGCCCTCCTCCCCTTCCATCTGACCCTAGACTATCAGGTCTCATCTGGACTGGCTGCATTGTCTTCCTCTGTGGCCTGGTAAGGCTGCACAGCCTAGGAGGAGTTGATCAGAGAGCCTGTCACTGAGTTCATGCCAGAGACAGCCCCTGCTCCCCTTACTAGGGCACCTACTTGGAGACTGAGTCTATGGGCTGCATCTGAGCAGGGATTTTAGGTCCTCTTCATGCATGGTCCATGGTGAGCTCCACACCAGCACCAATGCATGCCATTTTTTTGACTGTCCTTTCTGACTTTTTAAGAAGGTATCCATAACTTGTGAAGGAGCTATATATACTATGCACTCTTCTAACCATTTCCTGAGGCTTTACAAAGACTCTGCTCTATTATAACCTCGTCTTAAAAATGACAAACTGAGAAAGGGGTTTAATAGGTTGAAGAATTTGACTAAACTCCTAGTGACACCGCAGAAGAACTAGGGATTAGAATTCACACCCTGTGCTTTGGTTTTAATTGCATAAAACTATTAGCTAAATCATGACAGCAAGCAAAAAGTAAAGCTAAATATGATAACACAAGTTTTTAAATCCTAGAACAGGAAGGGTTTTCAAGGCAGGAAGAGCAGGATTTCATAGTCATCTTGCCTATGTAGAGAATTTGAGGTAAACTGGGCCACATGAAACCCTTCTCAAAATAAGAAAGAACTTTGAGGTGAGTCCTTGGTTAAAAGGACAAATGCAGTGTCACACATCTACAATCACAGCACTCTTTTCACAAGCTAGGATTTAGGGACAGAGGAATTGTCTGCAAACTCACAAGCCAGCTAGCCTGGAATACACAGGACAGAAGAAGCAAGAGAGGGAAGTCAATTTTTAATTTAACACATATATATTTAAAATATTAGCTACAGTTTATTAACTTTATATCCCAGCTGTATCCCGCTCATTCATTCCTTCCCAATCCTCCCCCTCCCTCATCTCCTCCCTGCCCCTTTCCAAGTCCACTGATAACAGTGTATCAAAGCAGATATTAAGACTCATAACCAAACCTTTAGCAGAGTGCAGAGAATCATAAGAAAGAAGGGGGAGTTAATATGAACTGGAGAGGACAGGAGCTCCACAAGGACCAAATATATCTGGGCACAGGGTTTTTTTTTTTTTTATGAGACTGTTTCTCCAACTGAGGGCAGTCAGTTTTGACCCTTGAACTCACCTGTGTCTTCCTTTTCCTCTAACAAAGCAGCTTGCCTCGAACCCCTGGCAACAAGATTTTTTACAGGGATACCAAAAAGGTTGGCAAGGCACCTAAATCTGCACTCAGTGTGTGCCAGGGCAGACTTTGATGGGTTTTCGCTCTGAGGCCTAAAGTTCTTACAAGAGTGTCTAAGACAAAGAAGCACACCAATAGGGCCTATGGTGGTTCCATGTGTGCCAAGTGTGTGCACGGCAGGATCAAGTGGATTTTCCTTATTGAGAAGCAGAAAATCGTTGTGAAAGTGTTGAAGGCACAAGCACAGAGTCAGAAACCAAAATAAATATGCAGCCTTTTTAAGTAATAAAAGTCAACACTTGATCTACAGAAAACAAAAGAAACGGGAGAGATGCTGCCTCAACAAGGTAGAAAGAAGAACCAACCCCTGAAAACTGAAATTGATCTCTCATCTCTACATACATGCCTACACTCTCAAACAGATCTCTCACATACAAACACACACTACTAATACAAATAATGTATTTTTTTAAAAAAATAAAAATCTCAACAACAACAAAAATTCCCAAAGCATTGCTGTCAAAGCTGGAAGATAGTGATTCTAAGACCCAGAATGAATTTTATGACATTTGTTGCACTGGCTTTGACATCATAAAGAGAATTTGAACAGTTATCTTTTTTTTAAATTTATTTATTTTTATCTCAATCACAGGTTAGGTACTTTGAATCCCAGGCGTAGCCCCCTCCCTCATTCCCTCCTACCCTCCCACTCCCTCCCTCATCTCCCTCCTCCCCGCCCCCTCCAAGTCCACCAACAGGGGAGGACCTCCTTCCCTTCCATCCAACCCCAGCTTATCCTGTGTTCTCAGGGCTGGCTGCAATGTCCTCCCCTGGGATCTAGCCAGTCTGAACAGTTATCTTTTAACAAAGTATTTGTATTTATTGCAGAATTATTCCGTATAACATATACCATAAGGTCTAATTTATTATTTAGATATGCCAGCCCCATAGCCAGGCATATCTTTTTGAGGTGGGGGTAGAATGCACAGTCATTTACCATTTATATGGAGGTCTGCAATAGTCCCCAGGCTACTTCTTGCATGAATGTGATTTCCTTTTCCAATGGTAACTTGAGCCAACATTGTGAGAGGACTCTGGCCCAAAGGCTCTTCTCCAGCCAGGGGCAAACAGTCAAGCTGTATATAAGAGTAAAGTAGCCAAATAACACTGCATTGAGACCCAGTGACCAAAACTCTATGCACTCGAGCTTTGTAGACTTAGAAAATCTTGATATACGTATTCATTTTGAGTATGCTGGTTGAGTGTGAAACAGGCCCTGTTACTTATATCTCTTTGTTGCAAGTTTTGCACTTTTGATGTTGACTCTAAATGTTATTTAACACTTTCATCCTACTACCCCCCAGCTTTGGATGTTTTATAAATAGGTAAAATTCAACAAGCCTAATAGTGAACTGATTATATATAATAACTGCCATAGAAAAGTAGGCAGTGCTTAATGTTTGTATTAGTAAAGCATAGTGATCATAGCTGACATTTAGAATTGTCATTCATGCACAGTCTTTCCCATATACACGCTTTAATCACCAAAAATAAATACAGGGTTCAGATAACTGGGTGAGTGATACATAGGAAATAGCATGTGAGGATTCTGACACAGGACACATGATTTTATATATTGAGCACCATAGTCTTCACAGGTAGAAAAAATGAAAATAAAGACTGGAGAGACAGTTCAACAACTAACAGTACCTGTTGCTTCTGTAGAGGACGTCTACGAAAGGTTTGGTTGCTAGCAACCAGAGAGTGGCTAACAGCCACCCGGAATGTCCGATTAAGGGTATCTCAGACTAGCATCTGGCTTTAGTAGGTACTTCACACATGTGATGCCCATGTACTTGTGCATGTTTCCTCTAAGAAAAACTAAACTAAGAAATCACAAGAATCAAGAGTTTGGAGAAGATAATTACAAAGACAGATCTCTTGATTCTAGAACTTAGATGCAATGATATAAAAGAAAAAGCCTGCAGAGTGGCTTAGTGAATAAAGCATAGGAACTGGAATTCATATTTAAAAGAGTATAACCTAGAACCCCTACATGTATGTAGCTCAGGGCAGCTCAGTATCCAAGTGAGTTCCTTAGTAAGGGGAAAAGGTACTGTCTCTGACATGAACTCGATGGCTAATTCTTTGATCACCTCCCACTGATGGGGGAGCATCTTTACTAGGCCACAGAAGAAAACTATGAAAGACAGTCCTGAGGAGACCTGATAGGCATAGTAGTCACAGAGGCCACCTATCGTCCCAACATGCAGAAGGCAGGAATATGCAATGCCTGGAGCATATTGTCTAAGTACATTCACCAGAATTCATGAGTTCTAGGTATAGTGTGGGCTGCTGATTTGTAGGGACTCAGTGAGTAAGACAAAACTCTTGAATTCAAGAAAGAGCCTTTACATATATATGCATAGCCTTATATGTGCATTGGCACATACACGTACTTACACACACACACACTATACAAACGAAATAAATAGAGGGGATTGAAGTGATCTCTCTCGTGTTAAGAGCACTAGGTGCTCCCACAAAGGACCTGGTTCATTTCCTAAGAACCCCCTTGGGAGCTCCCAACAATCTGTAACTCTAGTACCAGGGAATCTGACATTCTCTCTGGCCTTCATGACTATTAGACAAGTACATGGTACATAGACAGGCAACCATGTAAAAACCCAATATGCATAAAATAACAAAACTGCAGCACATTTTTTTAAAAGCAAAAGGGAAGCATAATGTTCAGAAAGCAGGCATGCTACCTAGAGTTAAAGTCACTGGGGAGATCCATCTTCAAGGGGAAGAAAGCTGCAGTATACAAGTCTTGAGATGTATGATTTATTAAGAAAGAGAGGTAGGAAACGCCTTTGGGAATTCTAGAATTTCAGCATAATTAATGGGGGAGCATTATTCAGAGTATCGTGGATAACTGTGCCTCTGGGAACCTGCTCTTACACTTCTTTTGTCTCAGTATAAATTTTGCTTCTCTCTTTTATTTGTTGCTTTTTTTTTTACTTAAAAGAAATAGAAGTCAAACTATTAGCATACTTCATCTAGTAGCATGTCACATTTCTGAATTTCCTTCCCACAGTTAATAAATGGCAAGCTTTACCCTACAAAACAACATCTATTTGTAGGCATATTATTACAGATTCTCATGAACAAAGATGAGTATACTACCAAGATATATCGATTAGTATTCGAGCCATGCACATCGTGAAAGAAATATCATACAACCAATAAACACAAAAACTAACATCTAAGGGGAAAAGTAAATACAACAAGTGAAAAACATACTTTAAAATTTTTTGTACTTATTTATTATTTATTGCAATTTATTCACTTTGTATCCCTGCTGTGGCCCACTCCCTCATTTCCTCCCAGTCCCACCTACCCTCCCTCTTCTCCATCTGTGTCCCTCCCTTAGTCCACTGATAGGGAAAGTCCTCCTCTCCTTCTATCTGATTCTAGCTTATCAGGTCTCATTAGAACTGGCTACATCATCTTACTCTGTGGCCTGGCAAGGCTGCATCCCCAAAAACATACTTAATGTTGCATGGTGGAGCATCTTTTAGTTATATACCCAGAGGTATTATAGATTTGTCTTGAGGTAGAGCTATTCCCAATTTTCTGAGAAAACACCAGATTGGTTCCCAAAGTGGTTGTACAAGTTTATACTCCCACCAGCAATAAAGGAGGGCTTTCTCCACAGCCTTGCCTGCATGTGCTGTCACTTGAGATTTTGATCTTAGCTAGTCTGACCAGTGTTAGATGGAATCTCAGAGTCATTTTGATTTGCATTTCCCTAATGACTAAGGACACTGGGCATTTCTTTAAGTGCTTCTCAGCCATTCGAGATTCCTCCTTGATAATTCTCTGTTTAGTTTGGAGCCCCATTTTTCACTTGGGTTATTTTGTTTATTGATGTTTCTTTACTTCTCTATAAATCTTGGATATTAACCCTTTGTCAGATGTAGGGTTGAAGAAGACCTTTCCCCAATCTGTAGACTGTTGTTTCGTTCTATTGACAGTGTCCTTTGCCTTACAGAAGCTTCTTAGTTTCATGAGGTTCCATTTATTAATTGTTGATCTTAGAACTTGAGCTATTGGTGTTCTGTTCAGGAACTTGTCTCCTGTGCCACTGAGTTTGAGGCTCTTCCCCACTTTCTTTTCTATAGATTTAGTGTATGTGGTGGTATATTGAGTTCTTTGATCTACTTGGACTTGAGTTATGAGCAAAGTGATAAATATGGATCCATTTGCATTTTTCTACATGTAGACATCCAGTGAGACCAGCATAATTTGTTGAAGATGCTGTCTTTTTATTTTTTTTAAACCATACAACAAGGACACTTGCTCAACTTGTTCTTAGCAGCTTTATTCATAATAGCCAGAATCTGGAAACAACCTAGTATAGCACTCTTTTTATAAAACTCTACTTTATTTGGGGTGTTTAGGCCTCAACTTTTCTTCCAATCTCCCACCCCTATATAGCAGGTAGAGAGAGAGTGTCCCTTTACTTCTGGCTGTTTAAGGACAATGGGTTATTTTAGGACTCTGAGTCAATCTCTTTCAACAGAAAACACAGCACGCAGTCTCTTCAGCTGCTGCTCCCCAAGCGTTTCTCTCTGTCTGTCTGTTCCAAACCACCACATGTCTGTCTCTTGGGTCTCTCTAAACTGATACAGGCCATACACCCACACTGAACACCACACTTTCTCTTTGTCAGCTCTCATATTTATACTCTCAGAGTTGTAGACCACCTCTCTCTCTGTGCCTCATGTTGAAGGCCATTACCAGCTTGCAAAAGCCATGCCCCACATGAGACAATTAACAGGTGCAGACAAACTATAGCCCAACTTGGGATTACATTAAATTAATTAATACCCCACACTTGGGATTAAAACAAAACATATTTATATAACATAACTGATTTTACAAAGAAACCAAAACTTCCATTAATTCCTAGATGTCCCTCAACCAAAGAATGGATAAAGAAACTGTAGCACATTTACACAATGGGATACTACTCAGCTATTAAAAACAAAGACATCATGAAATTTGCAGGCAAATGGATGGAACTAGGAAAGATCATCCAGAGTGAGGTAACCCAGACCCAGAAAGAGGCACATGGTATGCACTCATAAGTAGATTTTTGCCATATAATACAAGATAATATGAGGCACAGACACAGAGAAGATAAGTAACAAGGAGGATCCAAGGAAGGAAATGGAATAGACAGAGGTAGTGGTTGAAGAGAGGGAAAAAGGTAGAAAAGGGGTCACAGAGTGTTAAGAGGGTAGGGACCAGATGTGTGGAGAGCAAGGGTGAGAGGACAGAGGGCCTTTAGAGAAAAGAGAAACTGGAGTAGGGACTTCTCTGTGAGAAGCTGGAGATCTAAATCAGGGTAGGGTCCTGGAAGGATATAAGGGACACTCAAGCAGAGACTCTTAATAGCATAGGCCATAAAGACTGAAGATGATACCTTCCAACTAGCCTCCTAGTAGAGGGAGGAGAACATCAACACACCCACAAAAACTTTGACCCAAATTTTACCCTGCCTACAAGATGTGCAGGGATAAAGATAGAGTAGATAGAGCAGAAACTGAGGGAATTCCCAGCCAATGCCTGGCCCAACCAAAGGCCCACCCTATCAGAGAGTGCCAACCCCTGACACTATGAAAGATACTCTGCTAAGTTTGCAGACAGGAGCCTGACAGAGTTGTCCTGTAAGAGGCGCTATCCAGCAGCACCTCAAAGCAGATGCTGAGACTCAGAGCCAAACACTTTTCAGTGCCTAGGGAGTCTTGTGGAAAAGTAGGAGGAAAGAAAATAGGACCTGAAGGTGACAGCAGCTCCACAAGAAGACCAACAGAGCCAACTAACCAGGGCCCATACTGGCTTACTGAAACTAAAGCATCAACCAAGGACCATGCATGAACTGGACCTAGGCTCCCTACAAAGAGGCAACCAACGGACAGCTTAGGCTTCATGTGGGTCCTCTAGTAAGGGAAGTGGGGACTGCATCTCACAGGGTGTAGAGAGCCTGCAAACTGCGCATGTCCTGCAAACTGCGCATGTGCCTGGGCGGTAAACCAGCCCTAGAGTCATGCTATTTAGATACGTCATATGGCCTGACTAACCTCTGCCAATCAGGAACCAACATGTCATATGGCCTGACCGGCCTCTGCCAATCAGAGACTAACACGCCACCCAGAGGGTATAAAAGTCGTGCCATTTCGGGGCTTGGGGTCTTCCTCCCATCGCTGTTAGAATAAACGTTTGCTGCAGAAGGATCCTGGTGTCCGACCCACAACTGGTGCCGAAACCTGGGAATTCCATCGCCGGCACAGAGGAGACCCCCTGTTCGCAGGGAGGATTCAGAACTGCAGCTGATAGGTAAGCTCTGAGAGGTATGTTTCCTGAGCCTGTTCCCCTGGTGGCTGTAGCATTGGTCTTGGTTGCTCTTGTCTTGTTCTGCCTGATTGGATATTGTTTTCATCGGTGTGATTGTTAGTTTCATTTTAGAGAATGTAAGTCGAACGTAGATAAGCTGCGGTCTTCTTTCCTGTGTGTTAGTTTCTCTCATAGATAAGTGAGCAACATGGGAGTGTCACACTCCGTGATTACAGCTTTACAGTCACTTTTCGTCAACATAAACTTAAAATATCTACTAAGACTTTAGAGGGTTTTGTCAAAGAAATTGATCGAGTCGCACCCTGGTTTGCCGTTTCGGGAAATCTGTCTTTGGGTGCCTGGGACAAGCTTGAGAAGGATCTAGATCGAGAAAAGGCTAATGGAAAATTGCGTGCGGGAACTAGACCGCTGTGGAAGCTGGTCCGCTCCTGTTTGCAAGATTCTAAATGCCAGTCAGTAGTTAAAGAAGGGCAGGCAGTGTTAGGGGAACTTCAGGATAGCATGTCAGAAACAGAGC
>JAQQSO010007710.1:0-10445 GCA_028658305.1 Pachyuromys duprasi | reverse complement strand
CCCTCCCGCATTCCCTTCCTATCCCTTCCATCCGTCCCTCATCTCTTCCCTGCCCCTTTCCTAGTCCGCTGATAGGGGAGGTCCTCCTTCCCTTCCTTCTAACTCTAGCTTATCAGGTCTCTTCAGGAATGGCTGCAATGTCCTCTTCTGTGGCCTAGCAAGGCTGCTCCTCCCTCGTGGGCGAGGGGGTCGAAGAGCCAGCCATTGTGTTCATGTCCAAAATAGTCCCTGCTCCCCTTATTAGGGTACCACTTGGATATTGAGCTACCATTTGCTACACTCAAGTAGGGGTTCTAGGTTATATCCATACATGCTCCTTGGTTGGAGAAACAGTCTCATAAAAGACCTCTATGTCCTGATATATTTGGTCCTTGCGGAGCTCCTGTCCTCTCCAGTTCATATTAAGTACTCCTTTTTTCATATGATTCCCTGCACTCTGCCAAAGGGTTGGTTATGTGTCTTAATATTTGCTTTGAGACACTGCTAGATAGAGTCTTTCTGAGGCCCTCTGGATGTCTATATGCAGAAAAATGAAAATAGATCCATATTTATCACCTTGCACAAAGCTAAAGTCCAAGTGGATCAAAGACCTCAACATAACACCAGACACATTAAATCAGTTAGAAGAAAAAGTGGGAAAGACCCTAGAACTCATTGGCACAGGAGACTACTTCCTGAACAGAACACCAACAGCACAGGCTCTAAGATCAACAATCAATAAATGGGACCTCATGAAACTGAAAAGCTTCTGTAAAGCAAAAGACACTGTCATCAAAACAAAATGACAGCTTACAGACTGGGAAAGGCTCTTCATCAACCCTATATCTGACAGAGGGCTAATATCCAATATATATAAAGAACTCAAGAAGCTAAAAAGCAACAAATCAAGTATTCCAATTAAATTATGGGGTATGGAGCTAAACAGAGAACTCTCTGTAGAGGATTGTAGAATGGCAGAAAAACACTTAAAGTAATGCTCAAAATCCTTAGCCATCAGGGAGATACAAATCTAAACGACCCTGAGATTTCACCTTACACCTGTCAGAATGGTTAAGGTAAAAAACTCAAGTGACAACACATGCTGGAGAGGTTGTGGAGAAAGGGGAAGCCTCCTCCATTGCTGGATAAACAGTCTCATAAAAGACCTCTGTGTCCTGCTACATTTGGTCCTTGCAGAGCTCCTATCCTCTCCAGTTCATACTAACTATCCCTCCATTGCTGGTGGGAATGCAAACTTGTACAACCACTCTGGAAATCAATTGACGCTTTCTTAGACAATTAAGAATACTGATTCTTCAAGATTCAGCTATACCACTCCTAGGCATATATCCAAAGGATGTTCAAGTACACAACAAGGACAATTGCTCAACCATATTCATAGCTGCTTTATTCATAATAGCCAGAACCTGGAAACAACCCATATGTCCCTCAGTTGAGGAATGTATATAGAAATTATGGTACTTTTACACGATGGAACACTACTCAGCAACTAAAAAGGAGGAAATCATGAAATTTGCAGGTAAATGGTGAGACCTGGAAATGATCATCCTGAGTGAAGTATCCCAAAAGCAGAAAGACAGACATGGTATATACTCACTTATATCGACCTATAAGATAAGATAAACATACTGAAGTCTATACACCTAAAGAAGATAAACAAGGAAGAGTACCTGGGTAAGAGGATTAATCCTCACTTAGAAAGACAAATGGGATGGACATTGGATGTAGGAGAAAACAAGTAGCAGGACAAGAGCTTACCTCACTTTTTAAAAATAAAAAAAAAAAAGCAAACAGAAGAATGTTACAAACCAAGGGTCCTCCAGCTTGCCATAGCATCAGCAGCCACATCATCACCAACCACCAAAGCAGACACTCTAAAAGGTCTCCACTGACATGGCCTACTCCCTCGCTCTGCCTGTCTTTCTTTCTCACTCTCTATGTCTCTGTCTCTCTTGTCTCCCAAACACATTTCTTGACAAGATAATAATGTTGTATGATCTCTATGGCATTTCTTTACCCTATCCATCAAAGCACCCATTCACAGCTAAAAGCTAACACATACCCTTAAACACATATGGATACGCTTATACCGCACCCTTACACTTCAACATTTCATATCCTATGCTATTTCACAAATACTGAATTAATCTCTTTATCACTTATTATTTCTATGCTGAAGAGATAAGCCGTGATCTTTAACAAGTTATTTCTCCCTTTTAAACTGTTTCACCATCCACAAAATGTATTCTTGCACTGAATTATTCCATATGATGTTGGATTACGTCTGCTGTATCTACAATATACTTCATCCAAAGATGTACCTGATCTCATAAACTAAGAGCAAGAGAGATGGAGAGCAGAGAGAAGCGGAGAGTCAGAGAGGGAGAGGAAAAGGGGAGAAATGTTCATTCAAATATTTTCAAACAAGTTAGGGTATTATTTATTTCACTGGAAAAGGCTGTCAGAAGGCTGGACTTTGAATCAAATGTGGTATTTGATTCACTGAAATTATGATTTATTTTCTCAGTATGTATGACTTATATTTTAATAGCAGTTGCACTTTTAAAAATGGGTGGGTTAAAAGAATTTTCCCAAGCCCCATCAGGTATTACTTCATCTTCTATTACCAACTGAATCTGTAAAATACTTTCTTAATATCTCAACTTGTACACTTCCTAAATGGATGATTAATGGAAACAGAAGCTGCTGCAAACTAACTTTGAGAAGATGGCATTTGATTCAAATAGAAGTAAGTAGGAAATTGCCTCATCTTAAAGATGCCATTCAAAGTGACATGCTACCTAACTATGAGTAGCAAATCACTAGATTTATTCATTCTACATTAAAGAAGCATAATATAAAATATAGCATTTAGAAATTTAAAAAATGAAATGATGCATGAAATACCCTTAGATATATTGTTAAAGCACATTCTCCAAAGCAAGGTTCAGCTCATTTATATTCAACATGATCTGAAATAAAAAATTATTGAATATAATACATTAGGATATCAATGGTAGTTATGTGTGACAGGTGGAGAATTTAATTCAATGGAAGCTAAGGGAGAGTAAGGAACGACCAGTGTGGTTTAAACTACTGCCCACAGGACAGACCACTAAAAATCCAAGTAATAATGCCTTTTGGTTGGCCAATATTCTTGAATAAAGATAAATTATAATATTTATCTTAAGCATAATGCTAAAATGACATGTAAGAATGAAAATGAAGATTTTTCTTAATCACTTTGTACCAGATAAGCTTAACCACTCCTCAGTAGACTTAAGAGTGAAGCAAAGGTGAAAGAGCTTAGTATTATTTGTGCATTAATATAGAAAACCTGTAATAAACATGTGTAGAAAAATTATTCAAAATCACTTTCTCCTTATTAAATGAATAATACAACAGTCTTTCCTCCAATGTCCTTAATCACATTCTCCCTTGACTCCAAATGTGTATTCCTGAGCATATTTGCTAGTTCAGGCAAAGCTAATCTCAAATGTGAATGAATAGTACAATAGTCTAATTGTCACATGAGTCCTTCTTTGATGGCAAAATGACCATAAGAAGATTATCCAGAGTCACATCCCTCCAATTTTATGAAGGAAAATAAGGAGACTGTGTGTGCCAGTTTATTTAAGCAAAGGTCTGCACATTCTTGTGGAAATCTTTTTGGCATTTGCATCTAATTCAGCATCTTGTTGGGAGGGATGAATCATTTTGATGCAAAAGAAATGACAGACACTGACAAATCTTTCTGTGGGCCCTAAATGTCAATGTCTTATCGAGATAGTTTTGTATAGGAGCTGCTGTCTCTTTTGGAACCAAGCAAATCCAGCAAACATGAGAAAGCTTCTTGGCTCTTTATCATGCAAAGGCTGACCTGGCCTGGCCTGGTTAGATGTACAGAGTCAGGGTTCATACAAATACAGAATGGGATAAAGCAACAATTTAGTGTGTGAAAAGAAGATCTCTTTGAGTGGCCTAGGTGAGCACCCACATTGTTAGGCAGTACTATGAAAACATTTGAATAAGCATTTCTCCCCTTTCCCTTTCCCTCCCCCTCTCCCTCCCTGCCTCTACCCTCTCCATCTCTATTGCTCTTATTTTAATGAGAGCAGGTGCACCTTTGGCTGAAGTACATTATAGATACAGCAAACCTAATCCAATATTATATGGAGTAATTCAGTGTAAGAATTCATTTTATCATCACACTTAAAAAATAAGGTTAAAACATATCAAAACACACACAGACAAAGAATAAAGCTTCTGCCTCACTGGAAGACTGGGTTATAAAACTCTATTTATAAAAGACTCATAAATCCTTCTACCAAGGAGATAGGCTGTGTATCTCTTCTTTTCTCACAGTTCTCCCAGTTTCTTTGTTCCCAGATCTTAAACTTTTTCTTCTTATTTCATGTACTGAATGATAATGATGAATTTATGGGCTATTATCTCATACCGAAGATGCCATGATAGACTTAAAAAATATAAACACTCATTACCTTCTATTTTGAGGTTATGTATAAAGGGTCTACATTTTTAGACATAATTCACAACATGATTTGTGTCTCTGAGTTATTATAGAAAACAATACAACATATATCACAAAGAATTCAAAGAACGCATTGAAATGTATTAAACCTTAAGGAGATATGTATTTTAAATTGATTGAAAATTATATAATATATACATTTATTGAAATATAATGTCACCTCAATTTTTACTTTTATTTACTTATCGTAGGGGGGATAGGTCATATCCTGTATTCCAGACTAACCCAGGGCTCATCTCAATCTTTCAGCCTCAGCCTTCCTAACTCTAGGGCTACAGGTGGATGACAGCTCTCTCAAGAAAAGATTAGCTTTTTACAAACAGGTAAATGACATAAACAGGAAGGACAACAAACTTCATGAATAAACTGTTTGAGACCTTTCTGTTAGGGTCATTTACTGTAATGAGGCAAGCTTGAAGTGTACTGAAAGTTATTCTCTCGTTTTGATCAGAGGTCTTTGAAATTTTTGACTAAAGTACTCTCAGCTGATCTCTAAAAAAACAACTTGGAGGCTTAAAAATAACTTCTTCCGTCTTTGTAAATTATACTATCTGAAGCACAGATAAAAGCAAGCTGATTCTAATATACTATCCTTGGGCTGATGAGCCCGTGAACCATCCCTTCCATCCTTTGACTCATGAGATTTCATAGGTCTTCTACAACATATTTGTGAAAGCTATACTTATTCTTATGATAAATTTTAATTATATATTTAATTTACTGAATAGGATATAAGTTTAAAATAAAGGAGCCAATTTTAAGAAAAAGTGGGAAGCACACAGATACTTTTATTAATTATCTTTTATTACAATTTATTCAATTTGTAGCTTGGCTGTGGCCCCCTCCCTAATCTCTTCCCAATCTCACCCTCCCTCCTTCTTCTCCCCTTATGCCCATCCCACATCCACTGATAAGGTAGGTCCTCCTCCCCTTCTATCTGACTCTAGCCTATCAGGTCTCATCAGGTCTGGTTGCATTGTCTTTCTCTGTGGCCTGATAAGACTGCTCCCTCCTCAGGGGGAGGTGATCAAAGAACCAGCCACTGAGTTCATGTCAGAGACAGCCCCTGTTCCCCTTAGTAGGGACCCCACTTGGAGACTGAGTCTGTGGGCTACATCTGAGCGGCAGTTTTAGGTCCTCTCCACTCATTGTCTTTGGTTGGGGTATCATTCTTTTTATGGCCTTCAGAGCTCAGTTTTTTTTCTCTCTCTCTGTTGGTCTCCTTTGGAGTTCCTATCCTCTCCAGGTCATTCTGTCTCTCCCTTCTTTCATAAAATTTCATGCATTCTGCCCAAGTTTTGGCTATGGTTAGAGGTGAAGACTATAAAATTAAAAATTGAAAAAAAAACTTAAAATACCTGGCATCTATATTATTTTGCACGAATTAATTGAATTTCTTTTTTTGTTGTTGTTCTGGTTTAGAAATAACCTAAACGGGAAATTTTGGAAGGTGGTATGTTGGCTTGAACAGGAATGCTCCCCATAGACTCATGTGTTTGAATGCTGGTTCATAATGAGTGGCACTATTAGAAGGTGTGACCTTTCTGGAGCCCATGCGGCCTGCTGAAGGAAGTGTGTCAGTGTGGAGAGAAGATCTGAGGTCATACATATTCAAGTTATACCCAGTGCGGCACACAGTCTCTTTGTGCTGCCTGTAGATCAAGATGTAGAACTCTCAGCTGCTTCTCCAGCACCGTGTCTGGCTGCCAGGCTTTCTGCCATGACAGTTAGGGACTAAAACCCCAAAACTGTAAAGTTTTCTGTAATGAAATTGTAACCCAATAAAATGTTTTCCTTTGTAAGAGTTGCTATGGTCATGGTGTCTATTAACAGCAATAAAAACTCTAAGGCAAACAGAATAGCAAATTTTGTAGATAAAAGGATAAGTAATTTTACCCAAAAGAGAAGACACTGATAAATTTAGATTTTCAGCTCTCTTTTATCAGTTCTCTTAGTTAAAATTAGGGGTACTCTGTGTTATCCCATAAAATCTTTATTGTAAGGTTACTAATCATTATCTAATTAATCATAAGGGTCAAGAATATTTACCAGAAATCAGGGAATATCTATTATGGCCTGTAAGTACCAAGTACAAAACATTGTTCTGAAAAAATAAAAATAAGATATAATATCATACCTATAGCTTTGTACTGTTAGAAACATTTTACGGCAATCAGTTTAGCTTTAAAATGTTGCAGACCAATTGGTACCCATACATAAAATAAATTCTGCAGGAACTGCATTTAGCTTTAGACATTTTGAGTATGAACACTTACAGTGTTGTTGATTTGTATTTTCTTAACAGGAGTTACTATTAGAAAAAAAGAAGCTTATTATAATCAATATTTAAATGATATCAAGACTTCTGAGAAGGAAATGGAAGAAAAACTACCCATTCTGGGAAAAGAAATTTGTGGTAGTTATTTTCTCTGGGGCCAACTCTGATAATAATAAAGTCAATTTCCCTAATCACTTCACTGAATAGGAAGTTTAAATAAACACTTTTGGTTCTGAAAGGTAAGCACGGTGTATTGTTTGTGTTCTTATTATGTCTGTACATTAACAATCATTTTATTTTACTGTTACTGCAAGTTATTTAGTTTAATGATCACCATTTGGGCTTCTCATTTCTGTTTGGTTTAATAACTAATGCCACAATTTGCAGCACCACCTCAGCTATGGCATGAAAAGTTCAATGAAATCTAAAACAACTTTGGAGTAGGACTTTTTCTTTTTTCTTCTCATAAAAATCATTCCTTAATTTAGACATTTACCCCAATAGTTAATAATCCTTTAAAGGGCTGGCCAAAATCCTCATAGAAGAAGAGGGAGATAGAAAAACCTTGAAGGGACAGGAACTCCACAAGGAGACCAACAGAGCCAAAATACCTGGTCTCAGGGGGGCCTGCAGAGACTGATAACCCAACCAAGGACCATGCATGGAGAAGACCTAGACCCCCTATTCAGAGGAAGCCCATAGTCTGCTCAGTTTCCAAGTGGGTGCCATAGTAGGGGGCTGTCTCTGGCATGAACTCAGTGGCAGGCTCTTTGGTCACCTCTCCCTCCTCCCCCTGGGGGATATAGCCTTGCCAGTCCACAGAGGAAGATGATGCAGCCAGCGCTGATGAGTCCTGATAAGCTAGGGACAGATAGAAGGAGAGGAGGACCTCCCCTATCAGTGGACATGTGGAGGGGTATAGGGGAAGAAGAGGGAAGGTGGCAGAACTGGGAGGAGACAAGGGAGGGTGCTGCAGCAATTGTAGTAATTAAATATATACATAAAATTAAATGAAGAAAGAAAAGCCTGCATATGATATGACATACTTCGTTAAGAAAGTTGTTTTGTTCAAATAATTTTTGCTGGCTAAATCCATTCTCTCCTTGATATATACAAACTTCTTTCATATTAGAAGTCATAAAACACAAAACAAATATTATGTAAAACAATTAATACTAACCAGTACAACTCAAAAACACTATGTTTGTGAATTCAGAAAGTATAACACTAATCTGAAATGTCTTTCTCAAGATTATACAACCTGAATTCATGTTATAACAGGAAACAGCTTTTAGTTGTAGGAAAGTCATGTGATATGGAAATAAAGTATAATTACTGGCTATTATGATACAAATTTAAGTGGTTTATAAAACCACTGTCATACCAATTTTTGATCCTGGATATGTGAGATGATCTCACTGGGCCAGCACTGGCGTCCTAAATTTCACCAGAAGCTCTTTTCTCCCTTCTGACAGTACCTCACACTATTATCTTGTTCAACATACTTCCTGGTCTAGTTCCCAAGAACAGGTGAATCCAGTTGATGTTTCTATTTAAGTTGTATGATCTCAACTACCCATATTACTTCAAGATCTTACTCTTCAAATGGATCTTCTGTGTGAAGTTGGGTTCTTTGCAGAGTATAAAAAGAAAATTTACTACAGCATTTCCATGAATTTTAGCTTCACAGAGTCTCTTTCAAAATTATGTAATAGATTCTGTCTTTAAACAGCCAGGAAAATGAAAAATAATAAGTTCCCACTACTTGTTTTCTCAATATCACTTTATAAAATAAGATTTGTGTCAACAAATATAGAAAAAGCTATAAGATAGGGGTGATTAATGCCTAATTTTGTAATAGCGTCTATCCTAACAAAATTGTTCTAATCCTTGAAAGGGAATTCTTTAGAAATGTTAGAAATCTCACAAACAAAATAATAAAGATAATTCTGTTTAATATTGGCCAACAGTTATAGTATATATTCCTGTGTTCTACCTTAGCTCTATTGCTATATAGAGCAATATATTCATGTGTTAGTGTATTTATGTATCTATCTATAATCTATCCACATATTTACTTTAGTTAGCTAAAATACGTTTGTAGAGCTACAGAAATTTATAGTATGTTTCTAATTTTCCAATTTCTTTATCTAAACATTATTACATTATATATAATACATGGATATGATTCATTATTAAATATTAAACATTGATATAGAAATTAAACGAACAAAGTTGTATCATATTTAAAAGAAAGAAATAACAACTGGTATTATATTGACTACTATATCTGATAAAGATGCACTGAAAAAACACATAGATGAATGTTTTGTTAGTGTATTTTTAAATAGTGTATTTATATAATTATGTTTTATATAATATTTAAATTATTATAAAATTTTCTTTAAAAATTCTTTAAAAATATTTACCAAATGAAAGTTTTTAATCCTAGAAGGAACACATTTATGCAAAAGAAATAAAACCTTATTATTTCAATAACATTTAATTCAAATTTCACCACTGCCAAGCCAAGTTATGAGTGCATTACATTACATTGCATTTTGTGGCATTAGTTTATTCCCATGGAGAATTATCTTCACTATAAAGATGTAGACCGCAGAGTTAATGTGATCCAGAAAATGTTCTGTTTACTTGGATTCTAAAGTTTAGAACCGGATTTATTGTATGCAGTTACAGGAAAAGTGTTGACAGAGCTTTCTTGGATATAACCTGCTGAGTTTTATAAACTGACGGTAGATGTTATTTTATAATCAGTGCAGATTTGCACAGAGTATGGAGAGAATGCACTGGGCTCTGGGGGTTTGGAGGTGTCAGTCCATTGCTCTGCCAGAAGTCACCAGTGTTTCCCTAGCCCATAACCATAACAGCCTTTACAAAAGATGGTTAGAGTGGCACTGGATATGGTGTCCTGGTCAGATATTCAACTCCATAAGAAAGAACAGAAAGGAATGAGATCTTTAAAAATTGTAGTCAATAAACTGTTTACAATCTCCAGATATTATTTTAACTCTGCATTGTATTAACTATATGTGACAATGAGGTTGGCAATTCTACTCTGTCAGCTTCAATACAGTCAAATGAACATTATATGAAAATAATGGCACAGAATGACAGCAGTCCTTACACAATAAAATCTGCTTAACATTGAAAAGGTGTTCATTCAGTTGAGAACTTGACTAGCAGATCTGCAAACAATCAATGTTTTAGGAGGGAGGAAATAACAGACAGCTACAACAGAATTCAAACAGATTATTATGTTGATCCTAATCAATGTATTTGTACTTCATGGCTAGTGACTCCGAGTTTTTATTCATATATAAAAAAACACACCTTTTTCAAATACTAGGTATATTTTCATTTTCAATCCCCTGTTACTCACTGGCAATTCAAAAGCTCAAATATAAGTTTCTCTTTGTGATACAGTAACTATAGAACTATATTGATCTTTTCATGTCTAAAAAGATTTTTTTTCAGAGTTAGTTCAAAAACTTGGATGTCCCACTTATTGATTGTTGATCTTAGAGCCCGTGCTGTTGGTGTTCTATTCAGGAAGAAGTCTCCTGTGCCAATGAGTTCTAGGGTCTTTCCCACTTT
>JAQQSO010007709.1:0-10445 GCA_028658305.1 Pachyuromys duprasi | reverse complement strand
AAAAAAAACATGTATGTGTGTATAAACTTTTCATACCATAAGTTTAAATTATAAACTTAAGTAAAAAGAAAAAGTATCCCTATTCAGGTATTCTTCATGGGCAAATAAAACTACTTGTTGAAGCCACTAATTATTAAATGAAAACCTCAGAGTCTTGGGATTTGTTGGTCAAAAAAATTCACTGAATATTCTGTTTCCACAGAACAATGCAGGTATTGCCACTTTTTGTTGGTTGGCCACTAACACTAGACCTAAGACTCACTGCTTAAAAATACCACATGCTTTCATCAAAAGACATTTATAAGTAAAACTAAAAGTGAGCTGTGAGCTTTTTCCCTTTTGGGTAGCCCTATTAGTGCCCAAAGATACTAAAGAGGTTGTTCTGTAGTAACTGTCATAAATTTATTCAGCTGTTGACCCTGGCAGATATATTATGATTTGACCAGGCAAGAAATGCTCATTAATGCAGTTTTTTAAAGTCTGTTATGGGTTTCACCAAGCACATTTCAATTAGATTTCAGACAGCTACTAGACAGAAGGAAATGCAAGTCTAGTTTGATAAACCCGAGGAAAAGCCAATGGCTAGGATGCAATATATCCTCTTGGATTATATTTGTCTAATTGTAGAGGGCATGCCTGCCAAGCCCCTTTGTATATATTTTTGTTTATGGTGTCTATTTATTGGTGCAGACATTAGTTTAGGCAAGAGATTTTTTTTTTGTATTAAGTGGACCTTACTACATAGGATCATACGAGGTCAGAAAGTACTGAACACATTCCATTACAAAACTAAACTTAAACAATATATGCACAGCAAACCAGCCCTACAAAAGATACTAGAAGGAAAGCTCCAAACAAACTAAATCAAATACACCCAAGAAAACACAGGATGTAGATGACTTCACAACAAAACTTTAAAATAATTCAAGTCTAGAAACACATTAATACCACCAACTCCACAATAAAAGGAACTAGAATTCATTGGACTGTTATCTAACAACATCTATCAACTTAATGCTTCAATACAAAGACACAGACTAACAGAATGATTATGGAAAGAGGGTCCAACATTATGCTGCATCCAAGAAACACATCTCTGCAACAAAGATAAACACTATCTCAGAGTAAAAGGATGGAAAAATGTTTTTTCAAGCAAACATACCCAGAAAACAAGCTGGAGTCGCTATCCTATCTAATAAAATAGACTTTCAATCAAAATTAATAAAAAAAGATGAGAAACAGAACTTCATTCTCATGAAAGGAAAAATCTACCAGGAGGACATCACAATCCTGAATTTCTATGCCCCAAATACAAGAGCGCATTCATTTGTAAGTGAAGCACTATTAAAGCTTACATCACACATTGGTCCCAACACCAAAATAGTCTGAACTTCAGCACTCTACTTTCACCAAGGGACAAATCATATAGACAGAAGCTAAATAGGGAAATAATGACAATTACAGAGGTCCTAAATCAAATGAACTTAATACATGTCCACAGAATTTTTCACCCAAACTCAAAAGAGTATACCTTCTTTTCACCACCTCATGGAACCTTCTCAAAAATTGACCATAGAGTTGGGCACAAAGCAAGTCTCAACAGATACAAGAAGATCAAAATAATCTGCTGTATCCTATCAGACCACCATCATCTATAATTAGCCTTTAAAACAACAGAAATAACAAAAAGCCTACATAAATATGGAAACTTAACAACTCTTTACTCAATGACAGCTTGGTCAGGGAAGAAATAAAAAAAGAAATTAGAAAATTCTTAAATTCAAAGAAAATGAAGGCACAATTACTCAACCTTTTGGGACACAATGAAAGCAGTGCTAAGAGGAAAGTTCATAGCACTAAGTGCCTTCAGAAAGAAATCTGAGATATCTCATTCAAGCAATTTAATGGCACACATAAAAGCTCTAGGAAAAAAAAGCACACACACCCAAGAGACTTAGATGATTAGAAAAATTCAAACTCAGAGCTGAAAGCAATGAATTAGAAACAAAGAAAACAATTCAAAGAATCAAGGAAACCAAGAACTCCTTCTTTGAGAAAATCAACAAAATGGACAAAGCCCTACCCAAATTAACTAAAAGGCAGAGAGAAAATATCCAAATCAGCAAAAACAGAAATGAGAAGGGAAACATAACAACAGACGTTAACAAAATCCATAAAATTATTAGGTCTTACTACAAAAGCCTATATGCCAAAAAATTTGAAAATCTAAATGAAATGGACAATTTTCTTGACAGGTTCCATTTACCAAAATTAAATCAAGATCAGATAAATGGATTAAATAATCCTATATCTCCAACAGCAATACTCATCAAAAGTCTCCAATCCAAAAACAGCCCAGGGTCAGATATTTTATGCACAGGATATTAACAGACCTTCAAAGAAGAGCTAAGAGAATTTTCTTCAAACAATTCCAGAAAATAGAAACAAAGGGATCATTAACAAACTCATTCTGTGAGGCCACAGTCACCTTGATACCTGAACAGCACAAAGACCCCCAAAAGAAGAATTTGAGACAAACCCAGCTTATGAACATTGATGCAAAAAATACTCAATAAAATACTCACAAACTGAATTCAAGAATGCATTAAAGATATCATCCACCATGACCAAGTAGGCTTCATCCCAAGCATGCAGGGGTGGTTCAATATAGAAAAATCCATCAATGTGATCCACCATATAAACAAACTGAAGGAAAAAAAAACACATGATAATCTCCTTAGATGACAAAAAAGCATTTAAAACAATCCCACACCCATTCATGTTTAAAGTCTTGGAGAGATCAGGGATACATGGCACATACCTAAACATAGTAAAGACAATATACAACAAGCCTATAGCCAACATCAAACTAAACACAGATAAACTTAAATCAATCCCACTAAAATCAGGGACAAGGCAAGGAAGCCCACTGGCTATTTTTCTCTTCAAAAGAGTTCTAAAATTCCTAGCTAGCACAATAAGACAACTAAAGGTGATCAAGGGGATAAAAATCAAAAAGAAGAATTGAAAGAATCATTATTTGCAGATGATATGATAGTATACATGAGTGACCCTTAAAATTCAACCAGAGAACTCCTTCAGCTGATAAACACCTTCAGCAAAGTGGCTGGGTACAAATTTAGGTAAAACACATCAGTAGCTGTCCTGTATATAACAGTCAACAGGGCTGAGAAAGAAATTAGGGAAACTACACATTTCACAATGGCCACTAATAACCTAAAGTACTGTGGTTGTGACTCTAATTAAGCAAGTGAAAAATCTGTTTGTAAAAAACTTCAAGTCTCTGAAGAAAGAAATTGAAGAAGCTATCAGAATATGGAAAGATCACCCATGTTCATGGATCAGTAGGATTAACATAGAGAAAATGGCTCTCCTACCAAAAGCAATCTATATATTCAATGCAATTCCTATCAAATTCCAATTTATATATTCAATGCAATTCCAACACAATTATTTACAGAACTTAAGAGAATAATTCATATTTCAGATAAAAAAAAACAGAATTGTTAAAACAATCCTATACAACAACAAATTGTCTGGAGGTATCACCATCCCTCATCAATGCAGTACTACAGTTCAACAATAATAAAACTGACATGGTATTTGCATAGAAAAAGAGAGGTGAATCAATGGAATTAAAAAGAAGACCAAGAAATAAATCCACACAACTATGTATACTTGATTTTTAACAAAAGAGCCAAAACTGTGCAATGGAAAAAATGATAGCATCTTCAACACATCGTGGTAGTATAACTGGATATCTACTTGTAGAAAGATGCAAATAGATCCACGTTTATCACCCTGCACAAAACTAAATTCAAGTGGATCAAAGATCTCAACAAAAAAAGAGACACACTAAACCTGTTAGAAGAAAAAGTGGGGAAGAGCCTTGACCTCATTTGCACAGGAGACAACTTCCTGAACAGAACACCAACAACACAGGCTCTAAGATAAACAATCAATAAATGGTGCCTCGGGAAACTAAAAAGCTTCTGTAAAGCAAAGGACACTGTCATCGAAACAAAATGACAGCCTACAGACTGGAAAAGGATCTTCATCAACCTTATAACTGACAATGGGCTAATATCCAGAATATATAAAGATCTCAATAAGCTAAAAATCCAACAATTCAAGTAATACAATTAAAATGGGGTACAGAATTAAACAGCAAAATATTTTTGTGAAAAATATGTTAGTCCTTACAGCCTCATGAAATAAAAAGCATGCCACCATCTACAATAATACCAGATTTCTTTTCAAACAACTTAAAGGTTTAAACTTGTGAGTCGAGCATAATACAACATGCTATTTGGAAAAGAGAATGAGTATTGTGAAGAGCTATGCAGAAAGAAAATTAGAATGACAATGAGGGAAAGGCCCTCTGATGAAGGAATTCTGTAAGAGGGGCATTTTGAATTTTTCATATTTTAATATGCTTTTTAGTAATATTATTTATAACACATGCAGTATAAGAGACATATTTAATAATCTTTATGATTGAAAAGTATGTAAACACAATATAAGAAAATATGTGTTTATCAGTTCAAGTAATTGTTAATTGATTCATCAACAAAATCTGGGAATTCAACTTTTATCACAAAGAGATTGTCTTTAGGCCCATGAGGTCAAATTTGCTTCAGTAGTGACCCTCAGTTCTCAAATGTACCAGAGATCAATATAACAAGGAGCTGTCACATTTGTTTTTGAGAGCAGGGGAAATCATGAAAATGCATGTTGCTTTCAAGCGCCATTGTGTGATGAACTCCACTTCTACACATATCTCAGTGGTATTAAGAAATCACATACTATATTCTGTTTTCAGTAACTAGTAGTGTTACTCTGAACCAAGGTACAAGGTGAGATGCAGCTGTTACTGCATTATTACATTATTCCTAGTAAATTATTACATGCGTGCATCAAAAAGCAATTACTGTGGTTTGTGAACTTTTAGCTTTTTAGTTTAATTTTTATTTTGTATGTGTATGGCATTTTTTCTGGATATATGTCTGTGCATCACATATATTCAGTGCCTACAGAGGCCAGAAGAGAAAAATCTGTTCCTCTATAACTTAGGTTACACATCGTTGATCCTGACTTGCCATGTGAGTGTTGGGAATCAAACTTCAGTCCTTTGAGGGAGTAGCCAGTGCTTTAAAATGGTAAAGCATCTCTCCAGCCCCATGAGACAATACCATTCTGTCTGTCTCTATAAAGCTTCCACTAATCCAAGACTTGCCTTGAGAGTCACATATTTCAAGCACCTATATGCAGATGAACTAATCATGTCACTTGAAAATGATCATAGGAAAGCTTGCAGAAATAGTTCCCTTTTCTTAGTCAGTGTTATTTTCTGTACTGCCCTTAAAACTCTATTGTACTCTGGTAGCCTTTGGATCTCTTTCTTCTACACGTAGAAGTGAATTTGACATGTAAATATCCTCTGTATTTGACCTGGCCATTCTCATGTAAACAGCTCAGGAGGTGCATTAGTTTCTGTAAAATACAGTCATGGGGGTGGGGTAGAATATCCTGTCCTGTTTCCAGAGTAAGCAACAGTAATTCCAGAAGAAAGGCAAATGTACAGACATGAAAGAGCAGGTTTCTGATGCATAACCAGGCGATAAATCACAGAAGAGTATGGAGACTTGACAGAAGACCCTAGTGAGGGAAACAGGGACTGTTTCAGTCATGATCTTGATGGCTGTCTCTTTGACCCTCCCCCATACAAGCTAGGGAGTGACAGACTGGCTAGATCCCAGGGGAGGGCATTGCAGCCAGCCCTGAGGAGACAGGATGAGCTGGATTTGGATGGAAGGGGAGGAGGTCCTCCCCTGTTGGTGGACTTGGAGGGGGCGGGGAGGAGGGAGATGAGGGAGGGAGTGGGAGGGTGGGAGGGAATGAGGGATGAGGCTACGCCTGGGATGCAAAGTACCTAACCTGTGATTGATATAAAAATAAATAAGTTAATAAAAAAGTTTTTTGTAAAAAAAAAAAAGAAAAGCCCACATCTGGGAAAAATCTCCAGCTTGTGTTTGATCCATGATTCAATTTTTGTTAGGGGCTATTTTCAGTGACATTGGCCTCCCTGAATGTTCTTCTAACTGTGGCTTGATAGATGTTATAAAGAACCAAGAACAGCCCTGTTCTTCATAGTCAGAGGGTTATCTTTGGTCTGAGTGGGTTGAGAATTTCCTAGGTTACAGTTACATTCATATTCCTGATCTGCTCCTAGCAGTGTTATTTCTTACTCAGGGATCATGTAAATTCCCAGTACCTGGAGCCTGCAGGCTCTTAACATGGGAAATGTAATAAAACTTAATAAAGTCTGGTAAAACCTTCCAATTAGGACTGCTGGACTGTGTGCCTTGCATCTAAAGGCCTTGGCCCAATGCCTTGGATGGGGGAACTACAGTGAAAGGCAGGTGGCTGTATTTCCATAGTATGTGATTGCGGCTCCTTCTACCTTGGGGTGGCATTGCTGTCACTGTTCTTTAGGACACGTTAGATAATATATACTCCAGCAGGGCACAGAAGAGCTAATCAGCCACAAGGAATTTTTATGAATAAAAGTCATGAAATCCTCATTATTGTTGTTCAAGTTGAAATCTGGGTGCTAGACTCCCTGATATGGAAGCTCGTAGAACATGAGTCAATGACTGGTTCTTTTGCTAGCTGCCTTTCTAGTCCAACATCATCAACTTTCCCCATTGGCATTTTTTCATTTATTTTCATTTATTTATTTTTTTCAAGATAGTAGGCCCTTCCCTATTCTCATCTCATTCCGACCCTTTCTCTTCCTTGCCCCAATCCCCAACCCCTAGATCTCAGAAAGAGGGTGTCCTCCTGAAGAGTTTAAGTTATCCTGGGTATAACTCCACTTTGAAATAAAGAACCATCTTGACTGGGAGCTGAATTCACGTACCAGGAAATTTTACAGAATGTACACTTGGCAGAAAACAAAGTTAACTCTCCTAGCAACAGCTTCCAGGAAATATTACAGAATAAATGCTTCATCGAAAATAGAGACAATCTCCCTGGCAATAATCAATAAGAATCTGTTGGAAATCAGGTGGGAAAATTCTCCCCAATGTTTCAGATATAGTTTAGAAGAATAGTAATTGTGATCATGTGCCTTAGGCAATTGTGCCTCAGAAAGTCATATGCTTTAGACAATTGTGCATTAGAGAAGGTCACCATGCCCCTCTAACTTTTACCTCAAGGCAAATGCCCCCTGTGTTTGCTGTCATAGAAACATGTGCCCCCTGCTTGCTGTCATGGAAACCCCCTACTTGCAGTCTTATCCTTTAAAAACCCTGCTCACTCAGGGCTGGAGGTCCCACTTCTCTACTGCTGCATCAGTGAGACTTGGGTCCTGAGTTTTATTACTCTGGTAAATAAAGCTCTCTTGCTATTGCATTGAGTCACCTCCTGGTGGTCTCTGAGGGTCCCATGAACCTGGCATTACACTACTCCCCTACCAAGTGACTCTAGAATATCAGGCATCTTCAGGACTGCCTGGATTCTCCTCCTCTGTAACCTGGCAAGGCCACCGTGGCAGTGGGAAGTGATCAAGGAGCAGGCAAAAAAAAAAAAATTCCATGTCAGAGACAGCCCCTGTTCCCCTTACTAGAGTACCCACAAAGAGAATGAGCTGGATATTGGCAATATCTGAGCACAGAACCTAGGTCTTCTTCATACATGGTCCTTGGTTAGTGCTTCAGTCTCTGCAGACTCCTACACCCTTATCTCCTGTGCCCAGATTTTTGGCTCTGTTGGTCTCCTTGTGGAGCTCCTGTCCCCTCTGGGTCTTTCTACCCCCAACTCTTCCATAAGACTCCCTATGTTTGGCCTAAATTTGGTTTTGAATCTCAGCATCTGCTTTGATCCCCTGCTGGATAGAATCTTTCAAAGGACATCTACAGTAGGCTCCAGTCTTGTTTCTTCTCTTCAACAACTTCCAGTAGCTATTCTGTTTTTCCTTCTGAATGAGAATTAAGCATCCTCCCTAGGGTGCTCCTTGTAACTTACCTTCTTTAGGTCTGTGGATTTTAATATGGTTACCCCTTTAACTGGCTAATATCCTCTTATGAGTATATGCCACTGTTGTTTTCTAGGTCTGGTTTGCCTCATTCAGGATGATCTTTTCAAGATCCATTCATTTGCCTGCACATTTTATGATTTTCTTGTTTTTAATAGCTGAGTACTATTCCACTGTGTAAATGTACTACAGTTTCTTTCTTTCTTTTTTTTTTTTTTTTGTACTTCAGTTTCTTTATCCATTCTTCAGTTGAGGTTCTTTCCAGTTTCTGCCTATTATGAATAAAGCTTCTATGAACAAAGTTGAGCAAGTTATTTTGTTGTATGGTGACATTTTTAGTTATATATCTAGGAGTGGTATAGCTGGGTCTTGAGGTCGAGCTATTCTCAATTTTCTGAGATTCCATTTTACACCTATGAGAATGGCTAAGATAAAAAAAGAAGTCAAGTGACAGTACATGCTCACAAAGTTGTGGAGACTGGAGAATACCCTTCCATTGAGGGTGGAAGTGAAAACTTGTACAACCACTTTGAAAGCCATTATTTGGCCCCAGGAGGACACTGTGTCTGAGGAGCAGGACAGTAGTGTAGGCACAGCAACCAGGAGCCTGAGATCTCAGACCTAAAATACCAGCATTTGCGACTGCCAGGTGAGCGGAATTCCTACTGTGGGGAAATCAAGTGGAAAAGTCCAAGGGACACCAGCTATTCCCAGGAAAAACTCCAGAGGGAGATAGGCTGCACACAGCCAGGCTGGGTGCCAAAGCCGCTATCTTGGGCTGGGGCACACAGTACCCCAGAAGGACTGAGTTTCACTCAGATACCACGGGCTGCACTGCACAGGCCCACAACCCTCTGTGCCAGCGGCCACCACTCTGGGCTGGGGCACACGGTACCCCGGATGGTCTGAGTTTCACCCAGAGACTGCGGGCTACACTGGTCAGAACCACACCCCTAGGCACACCCACCCACCACCCCGGATTGGGACTCAGAGTATCAGCTCCAGACCGAGGTGCCCCAAATACCATCTCAGACCTTGGTGCACAGCCCCTGACCCAGAAGGAGGTGCCAAGGCTCCAGTCCAGAAGAGAGCCTTTAGCAACAAGCTCAGGGCAGAGCTTGGCCTCCTTACCAGAGCAGCGCCCTCAGTGGACACATCAAAGGGGGACATGCAGCCTCTGGCACAGAGCAAAGAGCCAAACCTCAAGAACAGAGGGGAGACCAGCCTGTGGTGCACACAGCCTCTAGCACAGAGCACAAAGACAGTCACACAGATCCCACAACAGAGTTCAACTGGGGCAACAACACACACTATCAAACCACAAGGACACTCTGCTCTACTTGAAGAATACTCCGGAAACAAGAGATTGACAGTTCCAGTCTGAAGTTCAGCCTTGAAGACAAACAGCTCCTTGATTATATATAAACAAATGCCCAGAAATTGGCATAAGAACTCACCCAACAAAAATCAGGACACCATGGCACCACCAGAAACACCCAAAAGCAATAGAGATTTTAATGCAGTGGAGACACAGGAAAATTATATTAAAGCTAAAATTATGCAGATATTAGAGGAACAAAACGAGGCACAAAAAGAAGAAATGAACAAGGCCCTCAAGGAAATAAAGAAGGATTTAACTGCCCACATACAGGAACAATTAAAGATAGAGAGAGAGGAAACAACTAAAATAGTAGATACAGTCAACCAGATGAAGGAAACGATACAAAGCATGAAAACAGAATTAGAATCTATAAAGAAGACACAAACGGAGAAGATCCTGGAACTGGAGAACTTAGAGAAAAGATCAGGAACCACAAAGTTAAGCATCACCAATAGAATACAAGACATGGAAGAGAGAATCTCGGGAGCTGAATATACACTGGCTGAAATGAATTCCTCAATCAAGGAAAAAAGAAAATCGGAAAAGTAACAAGCACAAAACATCCAAGAAATCAAAGATGCCATGAAAAGACGAAACCTAGGAATAATTGGAATAGATGAAAAAGAAGACACCAGGCTCCAAGGAACGGAAAATATTTTTAAGAAAATCATAGAAGAAAATTTTCCCAACTTAAAGAAAGAAATGTCCATAACCATACAAGAAGCCTACAAAACACTAAATAGACTAGATCAGAAAAGATATACTTCTCATCACATCATAGTCAAAACACTAAACCTACAAAACACAGAAAAAAATATTAAAGGCAGCAAGGGAAAAGGGTCAAGTAACATACGAAGGTAGGCCGATCAGAATCACGCCAGACTTCTCATCAGAAACTATGAAAGCCAGAAGGGCCTCGTCAGATGTCATGCAGTCCTTAAGGGAACAGAGATGCCAACCAAGACTACTATACCCAGCAAAGCTTTCAATCATCATAGATTGAGA